>JAUTDX010003102.1:0-56964 GCA_030844895.1 Ambrosia x helenae
ACTCACGTGTGCCATATGATAGAGAAATCGATTTCTTAGCCAAAAAAATCACGAATTGGTAAAATTGGTAGTTTTTGAATGAATCTTCTGTTGAATGAAATATGAATCTACTGCAAGTGTTCATGCATTATGTTTGCTACTGCAAGTATTCATGCAATTTATAGTATTGGATCAGACGCAACATCATTGAAATGATTTTTGTGACTTTGTTCCATAAACAAAATTATATATAAACAAAATTATAGCAACATCCCTTAGTGGTGAATATCATTAAACTTTATATCGGGTACATCGAACCGGACTATATGGAAAACCATACCGGATCGTATCGTACGTATCGAAATGAACCTACCCCCTCCGTACCGAATTTGTCGAGCCTAGCGAACCGCGTACCCGATCCGCGTTCCTGTACCGGAGCGAACCGCGATTTATGTGACTATGGTATATACCTTTTTTTTGCAATGCTTGTATTGATTCCTCTATCTGCTACTATATGTTGGGTGACTTTATCAGGCTGCCTATCATGAAAATAATTGATGTGGACATGTATGAAGACTGTGATGATGTAGTGATCCTTGAAGAAATGGTTGAATCTAATAAAAAGCCGAAAGTTAGCAGTGCAGCAAAATCAGAGTACTCAAAGACAGTTGCGTCGAATAACAAAGGAAGTATAATTTTTTTATTATTTTGTTCGGTTTATTTTGCTTACTGGTGCTTAATCTTATGAAGGACTGAATTTTCAATTTTCGTCTATTTTAGGAGATTGCAGTAGATGATACCGGTCACTTTCCCAAAGGCTTTAAACCAGGATCAAATAACTTTTTTGATTTAGGTGACTATGTTTTTGACGATGAGTATGTAGCAGATTTACTCCCGACGAAAAAGAAGAACGCTGCAATTCCATATGTAACTACAAACGCACAATTGGAGACGACTGTAAGTCATCCGAACAGGGTTGACCCAGTGCCCATATCCACCATGTTTTCTTCAAGTAAAAAAAGTATTGTATGTGGATAATTCTAGTACTCTATGAATGATATGTTATTGGGACAGGATATTGCGACTGAAAATGGCCCGAGCTCAAACGTTCGAGCTCTGTTAAAAGTTCATCTAGAGAGGCAAAGTTTGTTGATAGTGATGTAAAGAAAAGGTATGAAAGTTTCAAGAAGTTTGATACTGTTGTCGACCATTCGGATCATCATTATGCACAGCAGAATTTAGACTTGCAGCAGGCAAGTTTGTTTTTGTTTTTGTTTGTGTCTTTACTATGTTACTACTACCTTTGATATTTTTTGTTCACTTTTATTGTCTGTATAATAATTCATCCACATACATGTCACCAGTTTCAGCCACCTAAAAATTGGGCAAAAAAGATACAAAAAGAGTGGAAGATTCTTGAGAAAGACTTGCCTGGTATGCGTCGCTAAGTGACCCATTTGTTAATCAATTGAAAATATTAACGAATGTATACTATATTTTGTTATTTGTGTTACAGACACAATATACGTTCGAGCTTATGAATCAAGGATGGATCTTTTAAGAGCTGTAATTATTGGAGCAGAGGGACACCATATCACGACGGTCTTTTCTTCTTTGACGCGTGTTTTCCAAGCGATTATCCTAAAAGCCCGCCTGTGCGTTAACAGCTTGATTTTAATTGATGCATATAAAGTTATTTAATGATGTTTTTCTTTTCTTTCCAGCTTGTGTATTACCGCTCGGGTGGTCTTCACATTAATCCAAATTTATACGGTAATGGTTATGTTTGCTTGAGTCTTCTGAACACATGGAGGGGGCAGAAGAAGGAGATGTGGTCCCGAGCAAATCAACCATGCTTCAAGTTCTGGTCTCGATACAGGGCCTGATCTTGAACATGAAGCCTTACTTTAACGAACCAGGATATGAATCTGATATAGGCTCTGATTATGCAGAAAAGTCTTCCTTACAATACAATGAGAATACCTTTATTTTATCGCTCAAAACGATGGTGTATACCATGAATAACCCACCCAAGGTAATGATTTTGATAAATTTTGTTTGTTTAGTTAGTCATGAGTCTCCGTGGAATCAACCTCTCTATCCCCAGACCCTAGCAATAACTTTGCTATTTGTGGGATTTACCATGTACGATTGCTTTGTTTGTCTAGTACGTAATGTGGTTAATGGATTAGATGTTGGATGCAGAATTTTGAGGATTTGGTGATTGGGCATTTTCAGCATCGTGTGCGCGATATTTTAATGGCGTGCAAAGCTTATACCGAAGGTGTGCAGGTGGGGTGTGTTGTTAAAGGAGGTGTACAAGATGTTGATGAGGGTAACGATAGCTGCTCGGCTCAGTTCAAGCATGATGTGGGCTCATATATTAAGACACTTGTAGCTGCATTTGAGAAGATAGGAGCGAAAGAAGCGCAAGAATTTCTTTCGTTAAGTGTCGAGGAAAGTCCTTTGCTTGCGGCACCAGGCCCTTCTCATATATATACTACCACTTTATTTACTTGCTACATCTGATGATTATTATCAGCATTGGTGAAAAATATGTGAATGTGACTCGATTCGATAAAGTTACATTATATTTCGTCATGTTGAAGATGCGGTTTGGACTCCAGGCAAACCATACGATTATGCTCTATGTATATAGTAGACTAACCTTTTTGTTCTGTTGAAACTTTGACTTGAGAAATATGTCTTATCTTTATGGGTAACTAAAACTTTAAGCTGTTTTCAAGGCTATGATATTTGACCTAAAAGGAGGCAAGACAGTAGGTGAAAGAAACAGTTTTGCTCTAGATGCAATAGGTCCAAGTGGAATACATAAACACCATCTGATTCAAACTATATAGTGTTCTAAACCGAGTATAGGATACATAATATCACTGATCGACCCATTCATTGGAGCGGGTCTTACCATCTTGCCTGGTTTAGTTGAGCAGCTGCACAAGATGTTGGTTAATGGGTCGGTAACCTGATATACAACATAAGATGTGGTGGAAATGTGTCTCGCTCCATAAGGGTGTAGGGTTCTGGTATATGTGGACAAACTGTGTAGATGTAGGAGCAGGATTAATGGGTGTGTGAGCCGGCCGCTCTTAAAGAATGATCTCATTTCAGCATTTCCATCGTGATTAACCGCATCATTTCTATCCAAGCAAGATCATCATCATCATCATCCTAAACCACATGTTTACCAACAATTAGTATCATATAGACATAAAATCTACACCATGTAAGAAACAACTGTGTTTCAAAGATCAATTTATGTAAACTTGATTCATGATGTCATACAACAGTGACACAATGACGTTACGCCACCCGTGCACAAAACTACCATTTTGTATTTCTGTTGACCCATTTCAACTTGTTCACTTAATAAGCATTTCCTTATAAACAAATTTTATGCTAAACCCAACTATTTAGTTCAACCTAATCCCATAATATTATTCCAGCTCTGTGTGTAAACACTGCTTATTTGACCCGTTTGAAACTCTATTTCAAACGTTCACTTATATTTATACCAAATTTCATTTCGTAATCAAACAAACCTTAGCGCGCACCCTTAAAATAACAATCAAGTGTTATTAACAATATATAATTCCATCCAAAGTAATAATACACCGCAGTGGCAGAGCTACATACACGACAACGGTGTCGGCGGACACCATTCAAATTTTGGTATTATATGTAACGTGTACTAGAAAAAATTCGAGCGACACCATTGATTTTTTACAAGCGACACCATTGTTGACCCAAAATATAGAAGGAGAAAGACTAACCGATTTTTTTGAACGGCAAACAACTTTTATTCATCACCCAAAATATAAAATACATCAACTACTAAAACACTAACACAATATAAGACGCCCGCAAAACACTTTGTAGTTACTAGTATTACATCATAAATTTTCTACCCATGTCATCGAAAGACGCTCATTTACCTTGTTTTTATTCCCTTATGTTTATACCATAAGAAAGCCATGGAATACATTTCTCCAAAAATACTGCCAACTAAATACTCCATGTTGTCTTCTAAGAAACCCTAGGATTCCATACCTCCATGTTCCCTATCACCCCCGCACCACCTCATTCCCTTCAGTTTTGAATTATACTTCTCATACGCCTGGACTACTTTCTAAAAATTATCACGCCCTTCTGGTCCACTTTCCTCGTTAAACCAAAAAAAAAAAATTTTCCTAACGACTTATTCAGGTCAAAATACCCTTTTTGTACACCAACTTTGTTTACTTTCATTACTATTATACTATGTATTAATTTAGAATGAGGTGAATAGTAACTTTCACAACATTATTTCATATTAAATTTAATTGATTTCATAATATAATACAAGTTGTCTTGGTGGTGTAGTGGTATGAGGTGCATTTGTTTAATGTTTAATGAGTGGTCATGGGTTCAAAACATGGCTATAGCATTTCATTTTATTTTTAGTTTCCACAACATTCTTTAACTTTAAGTATGATTGGTTTCATATGAAAGCATAATTTGGGTTGGTGGTGTAGTGGTTTGAGGCGCACTTCCTTAATCAGAGGTCACAGGTTTGAAGCTGGGCGAGTGACATTTTACATTTTTTTTCACATTGTCGCATTGGTACCCTAATAAACCAAAACAATAATGACAGCGAATGCGCGGCAACGCGCGCGAGAATCCCACTAGTTACGTGATTAATCGCTTTAGAAGTGTTGTACAAGTGTATTGTGTCTCGCAAGTCTCAAGCATTTCACAAACACCACTCTACTTAATTAGTGAGTAGGTTTCCTACGTGGCCTCAAACATGCTTTTCTCCCGCACACTCTCTTCATGCCTCATCACAACCGTCCACGTATCTCACACCAACTGATAATCCAATCCAACGGCCTCAAACACCCCATCAACTGAATCACACGTAACCCTCCCCACCGTAACTACCATAGGACCACAATCTACGACCAAGATCTCCCGAGTAAAACCCGCACAAACCCTTTTTATATTATTAATCATCTCAATTTCCCCATCATTATTTCATTCTCTAAATTCTGATCGAACTGCTCAAACCCTAAACAAAAGAGGGTTATTTTTTTAAATAATAATAATAATTATTGTTATTATCGATAGTCCTCATTACTATCTGTTATTATTCATCCACTGTTGATCGTCTCGTTTAATGGAATCCAGGTAGAACTTCGTCGTTTCGATTCTTTCTCTATCTTTATTATTATTATTATTATTATTATTATTATTATTATTGTTTATGTTTTAAAATTATTAATCTTTTTTTTTTGTAGGAAACGAGTGTTTTTGAGAGTAGTTCATCTGGCTCGGATCCCGAGGTGATCGATCCTCCGTTGGTTAATCGATCGTCGAATTCTAAGGCCAAAGGGAAACAAAAGGAGGTTATTATTATTATTATTATTATTATTATTATTATTATTATTATTATTATTATTATTATTATTATTAATGATGGCTTTTGATTGTTTAGTGGTGAATAATAATATGTGTATTGTTTAGGGAAATTTAAATTCAATGCAGAAACAAGAATAGGTAGATAACGGCGAGACGTGTCTAAGTGTCTAACATATGTGCAGTTTTGTTTAGCTATGATGTATAAGATGGTCATTGGATAGATAGAGTGGCATTTAATAGAATTAATAATATGTTTAGACATTGCTTATACTCATTATTTTGCAATGCTTATGTTTGTTGAGTGGAAAACTGTGGTTATTAATGACTTACGTTGTTAGGTTGAGTATCATGAAGTAATTGATGTTGACATTGATGAAGATTGCGATGATGACGACGTTGTGCTCCTTGAAGGGAAGGTTGAATTTGGTAGTTCGGCAAAATCAGATTCGAATAAACTTGCATCGAATAAGAAAGGGAAGGTATAACGCTTTTTCTTGATTATGTTGTGTTTATCGTGTTTTGTAGTCTTGTGTATGATTAGGTTTTCGATTTTTGTCTGTTTCAGGAGATTCCAATAGATCTTGATGATTCTTTCAACGGGTTTAACCCAGGAACAAATAATTTCTTTGATTTGGATGACTATGTTTTGGACGATGAGTATTGGGCGTTGCAGTCCCATTTTGATAGCATTGGTCTTCCTGCTGGAATTGAAGCCCCGGTTCCCTGGTTGCCAGATTTAGTCTCGATGAAAAAGGACAAGCCTGCAATTCCTTCTGTAACTTCAAACACACGAGATTGGAGGCGGTGTGAGTCAACCGAACAGGGCAGACTTTAAGCGCGCACATACTTTTTATTCTTCAAGTAAAAGAAGTACAGCTGTTGGTGGACAGTCTACCTTTTTTGATCCTAAACCTGTTCCGGTGCACTCTAAATTTACGGTGCACTCTAAATTTAAACAGACTGGTAGCGGTAGTTATTTATCTAATAATTCTAATACTCAAGTTGGAAATCGCTCTTTAAGTTCCCCTCGGTTGGCCTTGAACGCAGCTTATCCTCCTGGAATGGATACACCAAATTATAAATGGTATGACCAGTTGGCCATGAGTACCGCTGATATGTTATCTGGAACCGGGATATATACTCTATGAATGATATGTTAGTGGACCAGGATGCTAGTATAAATGGCCCGAGCGTTGAAAGTTCATCTAGCTTGGCAAAGTTTCTTGATGGTGATGTAAAGAAAAGGTATGAAAGTTTCAAGAAGTTTGATACTGTCGTTGACCATTCGGATCATCATTTTGCAAAACAGAGTTCAGCAATGACACAGGCAAGTCTGCGTTTTTAGTTTTTACTATTTTGCATTTTTGCTACCTTCGTTTTTTGTTTGTTTGTTTGTTTACGTCTATTATTTATATCATCCGCATACATGTCACGTGTTTCAGCCACCCAAAAATTGGGCTAAAAGGATACAAGAAGAGTGGAAGATTCTCGAGAAAGACTTGCGGGTATGTCTCAGTGCCTCACCAGTTGAATCATCTGATAACCTAATTGAAAATATTAATGAATGTATGCTATATTATATTATTTGTGTTACAGACACAATATTTGTTCGAGCTTATGAATCACGGATGGATCTTTTAAGAGCTGTAATTATTGGAGCAGAGGGGACACCATATCATGATGGTCTTTTCTTCTTTGATGTGTGTTTTCCAAGCGGCTATCCTGGCGCCCCGCCTGTGAGTAATCATCTTGATTTGCATATAAAATCATAAATTCTTTACTTGTGATATATATTTAGTAAAATAATTTTTTTTTCTTTTCAGCGTGTGCATTATCACTCTGGTGGTCTTCGCATAAATCCAAATCTGTACAATACTGGTAAAGTTTGCTTGAGCCTTCTGAACACATGGAGTGGGGCGCAGAACGAGAAGTGGATCCCAGGCACTTCGACCATGCTTCAAGTTCTGGTCTCGATACAGGGTCTGATTTTGAACATGAAGCCCTACTTTAACGAACCAGGGTATGCACATTCAAGTGGCTCTGCGCATGGAGAACATGCTTCCTTACAATACAATGAGAATACCCTTATTTTATCACTCAAAACAATGGTGTATACCATGACCAGACCACCCAAGGTAAGATTGCGACTTTTTTTTTTTTTCAAATTTCGTTTGGTATGTTGTGTGGTTAACTGGTGAGATGTTCATCGTAGAACTTCGAGGATTTGGTGATTGGGCATTTTCAGCACCATGTGCGCGATATTTTAATGGCGTGCAAAGCTTACATAGAAGGTGTGCAGGTGGGGTGTGTTGTTAAAGGAGGTTTACAAGACGTTGACGAGAGTAACAATAGCTGCTCGGCCAAGTTTAAGCATGATGTGGCCTCATACATTAAGACACTTGTAGCTGCATTTGAGAAGATAGGAGCGAAAGAAGCTGAAGAATTCCTTTCCTTAAGTGTCAAGGAAAGTTCTTTGCTTCCTGCACCAAGCCCTGGCCCTGTCCCTGTCTTTAGCCCAATCCCATACCCAGGCTTAGCTTCCTACAAACAAAGCGCCGCTTCCTACAAACCAAGCGCCGCTTCCTACTCTTCTCATGGTTTTCCTCCACCTCCATTGCATTATAGTTCTATGTCTGCTGCCTATAAACAGCACTGGTGAAAAAGATGTGAATGTGATTGGACTTGATAGACTTGCATTATTTTGATCTTGGAGATGTGGTTTGGACTCCAGGCACATCATATGATTATGCTATATGTATATAGGGGACTAACTTTTTTGTTATGGTTGAAACTTTTTGACTTAATATATCTATAACTTTTTGTTATTATTTCCCGATTTTTTAACTCTTTTAAAGCTATTTCCCGATTTGTTAACTCTTTTAAAGCAAGACAGCATGTGTGTTACATTGTGTTAGTATCTTGCTTTTACAATGTAATCAACATTTTGGGAGATGAATAGATTTTTGCCGTTAAAAAAAAGTTTTGTTCTATATGCTAAAATTCATTGTATGGGAACAATGATTGAATGATTAAATTCTTGCCTCATTTATAATGTTTCTAGTCTCATCTGATATAACCGTAACTAGAACTTGTATATATTTTTTTTGTCCTATAACGTAATTTATGGTAGGTGGATGATCTTACTGTCGAAGGGTTTGTAGTAGCTGGATGATCTTACCCAACATAAAGGATTGGGTGTCCGTGAGCCCCTCACTAGTCACTAGCAATGCTCTTATAAAGATTGGTCATCGTCGAATGCACACATTAGAATCTAAAACAACAAAGTTACTCTGGTTCTCATAAAATTAAAGGGGTTACGTTGCTGGTTTCTAAAATCCGAAGTTTAAAATTTACCTCAAATGTGAGAATTGAATAATTCAGTGGTAGTGACCCATAGACCAATTGGTTTGTGGAGAGGTGGGAAGATTTTCCTTAGGGTTTCCTGCCCGGGTGATCACAGGTTCGAATCCCACTCCTTATTAGGGGGGCTAAAGGCACATTCGGGTAGCCCGGGGATCGATCCTGCGTGGGGGTGTTGTTCTTAAGGGTGGTGCACCGTTCGAACCGTTTAAGAAAAAGAATAATTCAGTGGTTAGTCAAGACTTTTTTTTTTTTTTTCCTTTGGTGTCATTATTTTTAGATATCCAGGCTTATGATAAGCTATGGTCAAATTTTTCGAATCGGGTGTTATTTATTTACACCCATTGAGTTTACTATAACCTTTGAACTTTCATAAAGTTATCATTTTAAGTTTTTGACGAATTTTATGTCACGTGATATTCTTATAGGATTCGTTTTCTACATCACCACTTCACGCGAATTATTTTTATCTACGTTTCTACGTGAATTAGCATAACATTGTTTAAATGCCTTCTGTAAACAAAAACATCTCAAACTAGTCTAGTAAGATGGGTGAAGAACTTGCATGATAGACATCTCTCATGCCTTAAGTTGTGTTATATGTTCTAGGACACGAGATTTCACCTAGTTATAATAAACCAAAACCTAAAATCTCATATGACATTCAAATAGGACAACACCCTTCTTGAGTGTGTCATGTGACATGCCATGTCATTAATAATTTAAAATAATAAAAAATTATTTATCTCTTATGTGCATGACACATGCACTTTCCTCTATGTTTTTCAAACGCTAATAACTTTTTTATAAAAACAATTACACCAAACTAACGAGCATTTTATTATCTTTCCAATGAGTACCATAATGCTATACAAAAAACGAAAAAAGAAAACAACTTTTCATGTGGTGATTTTAAAATATAGGAGTAATGGAAATAAATAATCTCAATTATTGCTCTTTGGCTGATAATGGTCCTAACTGCGAAAATAACCAGTAGCGTCCCAACTTTCGACATATTGGCCACCAACGGACCCAAACTAACTGAGGCTAACTCCGTTAGTGTGATGCTGACATGGCATGCTTAGGTGGCAAAATGATCATACGTGGCATCCTAGGTGGCAAAATGATCCTATGTGGCATCCTACGTGACATGCCACGTCAGCATCACACTAACATAGTTAGTCTCAGTTAGTTTGGGTTCGTTGGTGGCCAATATGTCGAAAGTTAGGAACGCTATTGGTTATTTTCGTAATTGGGACCATTATCGGCCAAAAAGCAATATTTGGGATTATTTATTTCCATTACTCCTAAAATATATACTTAAATTATGTATGAGTGAATGAAACAGTCGGGAAACATGAAACATGATTGATTTGTATCCATAATAAAGATTGAACATGTATGTCATTCTTTAACAAATGCTCACTTTACAAATTAGAATCGCCTATCATCATCATGACATGTCATTTGATACCAAATTCTTTACAATTTTTTTTTCTGAATAAACGGTCTATTACTTTTATAGTACACATATTTTGTCACATCATATTGGGTTTATCTATCCCGGGACGCTCCTGAGAAATAACCTAGTCATATTATATTTATCTATCCCGAAAACTTCCAGGATATAATCTAGTAAATCAATAAATGATTTTCAAACTCAATCCCAAACGGTTTAAGCTGCTAAAAAAATTATAAGAAAAAAACACCACTGTTGTAAACAAGCCTAATAGCAAGAATATGAGAAAAGATATTAGGGAGAAAAAGAGGTGTTTTATTATTAATTGGTGTGTATAGAATAATACATTGTCATGACTATATATAGGAGAAACACATCTTGGAGAACAAGTCAACATATATTAGGAATTGATAATCAATTATTAATAGATTTATAACACTCCCCCTTGATTATCAACTTCATACGCTTGATGTTGCCTCATTAAAAACCTTGCCAGGAAAACCCAGTGGGACAAAATAGGGGTGTTCTTTTTAACCGATAACCAAAAACCGAACCGAACCCAAAGTGACCCGACCCGAGAAACTACCTTACCCGATTAACCCGAAACCGATTAAGTGCATACCCGAACCCGACTAGAGTCTTTAGGGTCAGTCTTCGGATTAGTTTTGTATAATTCGGGTTGACCCGAATAACCCGAATAAGTCAAAAACAAATAAATGATCCAGTTTTCATATTTTTATGTATATCGGAATAGTGTTTTTGTAGCCAAATTTGTAACTAAATACTATAGCCATGTTGTGGTTTTATTTTACACATATTGTAGTCCAAATGGATAGATATACGCACCCCAAATTGTTGGAAATATGTAACTCAAACATCCGAACCATTAAAATGATAACCATTTAACCCGACCCGAAAAACCCGAACCCGATTAACCCCATAACCGATAACCATTTAACTAGATTGGGTCGGTTATCGGGTGATATTTTCACAACTGAAAACCCGATTAACCCGACCCGAATAACCCGATAACCGAAAACCAAACCCGATGAACACCCCTAGGACAAAACCATAGCTAAGGAAAAAAGAGTGCAGCGCGTATTATCTCCCCCTGATAATGATCAGTCAAGCTCCTTGAGTCGACGCATCCCGATTCCATGAACCAACTTCTTGAATGTTGAGGTCGGAAGTGATTTGGTAAACAAGTCTGTCAAATTTTCGCTGGAACGGATTTGTTGGACAGTAATCTCTCCATTCTTTTTCAAATCATGTGTGAAAAAGAACTTTGGCACAATGTGCTTTGTTCGGTCACATTTGATGTATCCTTCCTTAAGTTGAGCAATGCATGCTGCATTGTCTTCATGTAAAATTGTTGCTCCTTCATCTCCCGAAGAAATACCACAAGATTCACGAATGTGCTGTATCACAGACCTTAACTAAACACATTCTCGACTAGCTTCATGAATCGCCAATATTTCTGCATGATTAGATGACGTGGTTGTGATTGTCTGCTTTACAGAACGCCATGAAATTGCGGTAGCTCCACTTGTGAACAAATATCCAGTTTGAGATCGCCCAGTGTGAGGATCAGACAAATACCCTGCATCTGTAAAACCAACCAAACTTGTTTTCGATTGGTTACTAGAATACAAACACATATCTTTTGTGCCTTGAAGGTATCGAAATATTTGTTTTACCCCATTCCAATGCCTCTTTGTTGGGCATGAACTATATCTTGCCAATAAATTTAAAGAAAATGATATATCTGGTCGTGTATGGCTAGCAAGAAACATTAATGCACCAACTGCACTTAAATATGGTACTTCTGGACCAAGTATTTCCTCCCCATCGCTCGGAGGTCGGAATGGGTCTTTCTCTACATCAAGTTGCCTTACAACCATTGGGGTACTCAATGGATGTGATTTCTCCATATAAAACCTTTTGAGTAGTTTCTCTATGTAGGTTTCTCGGTGCACAAGGATTCCACCTTTTAGATGTTCAATTTGTAAACCGAGACAAAACTTTGTCTTTCCAAGGTCTTTCATTTCAAATTCTCTTTTCAAGTATTCAATCGCCTTTTGGAGCTCCCACGAAGTTCCAATTATATTCAACTCATCAACGTATACGGAAATTATAACATATTCAGATTCAGACCTTTTTTATAAAAATACACGGGCATACAGAATCATTTTTATAACCTTCTTTCAACAAATAGTCACTGAGACGATTATACCACATACGCCCTGATTGTTTTAGCCCATACAATGATTTGTTTAATTTAATTGAAAGATGTTCTCGAGAATTAGATTTACATGAGTTTGGTAATTTGAATCCTTCAGGGAGTTTCATGTAAATATCAGTATCAAGAGAGCCATAGAGATAGGCTGTCACAACATCCATTAGACGCAGATCAATCTATTATTGTATTACCAGACTAATAAGATAACGAAAAGTTGTCGCATCCACCACTGGAGAATATGTCTCCTCATAATCAATCCCAGGTCTTTGCGAAAATCCTTGTGCTACTAATCTTGCTTTATATCATACAATTTCATTTTTCTCATTACGTTTTCGCACAAAAACCCATTTATATCCTACAGCTTTTACACCTGCATGTGTATAAACCACAGTTCCAAAAACTTATCATTTATTGGGGGAATCTAATTCTGTCTTAATTGCGTCTTTCCATTTTTGCCAATCATTTCTTTGTTTTAGATTTTGGTTCTTGATCCTCATCGTTTTCCATTAGTTCTAGCGCTACATTATATGAAAAATTCTCATCCACGTCGATTTCGTTTCGGTTCCATACCTTTCTAGACATGATATAGTTTATTGAGATCTCTTCATTTTCGGGTACCTGGGATTCTTCTGGAACCGTCAAGTCTAGTGTCTCTTCAGGAGACTCATTTCTTGGTTTTACCGTTACCTCGACTTGACCATCTAAATTATTTGCTCCTTTCTTCTTTTGAGGATTTTTATCTTTTGAACCGATTGTTCTGCCATGTTTAAGGCGTGCATTAGACTCATTTCCAACATGTAGTTGTCCTTCTGGGACATTTATTCTTACTGGAGCATTTGCAACTGGTATATGTGACATAGTCACTCTCTTGGGGTCAGTGAATGCTTTTGGTAGTTGATTTGCTAGTCCTTGTAAATGAATTATCCTTTGAACTTCTATTTCACACTGTTTAGTTCGAGGATCAAGATGAGATAATGATAATTCATTCCAACTTAAATTATTATTTTTCAGCTGCTTTTCGTCTCCCCCTAGTGGAATGTTCATTCAACAATATGACAATCAACAAATCGAGCCGTAAATAAATCTCCTGTTGATGGCTCCAAATACTTAATTATGGATTGTGATTCATACCCAACCTATATTCCTAACCTCCTTTGAGGTCCCATCTTTGTTCGTTGTGGTGGAGCGATAGGTACATATACGACACAACAAAAAATTCTTAGATGGGAAATATCTAGTTCCTGACCAAAAACCAACTTTAATGGGGAGGAAGTGTGATAACTTGTTGGCCTAATGCAAATTAGTGTTGTTGCGTGTAGAATTGCATGGCCCCAAGCAGATGCTGGTAATTTTGATTTCATAATCATAGGTCTTGCAACCATTTGGAGTCGCTTGATAAGCGATTCAACAAGTCCATTTTGTGTATGTACATGAGGTACATGATGCTTTACACTTATCCCAATAGATGTACAATAATCATTAAATGTTTGGGATGTAAATTAACTAGCATTTTCCAACCTAATTTTCTTGATGGGGTAATCTGGAAAATGTGCTATTAGCCTTATTAATTGAGCAAGTAGCCGTGCAAATGCCATATTACGACCTGATATTAAGCACACACATGACCATCTAGTTGATGCATCAATTAAGATCATAAAGTATCTGAATGGTCCAATAGAAGGGTGTATATGCCCATATATGTCCCCATGTATTCTTTCTAAAAAAACTCATGGATTCTGTCGCCACCTTAAGTGGTGATGGTCGGGTAATTAACTTCCTCTATGAGCATGCAACACATGTAATGTCCTTAGACCGGAGAATCTTTTTGTTCTTCAAAGAATGTCCATGTGAATTCTCTATAATTTTCCGCATCATTATTGACCCAGGATGGCCTAACCGGTCATGCCAAATGATAAAATTTTCTTGGTCCATAAACTTCTAGTTTATGACTGCATTTGTTTCAGCTACACTAATTTTAGTGCAATACAAACCAGAGGCAAGTACGGGTAACTTCTCTAATACATGCTTTTTACCCGAAATCATATTTGTGATTTGAAGGTACTCATCATGTCCCTCACATGCAGTCTCAAGATGATATCCATTTAGACGAATATCTTTTAAAACTTATTAGATTTCTTTGAGATAGTGGGGAAAATAATGCATTGTTAATTTTAAGTGGAGTTTTTGTAGAATTATATAAGCTACTCCAAAGTCTTCAATCAATTTTGATTTACCAGATATAATACTAACGTTTGCCTCTTTCATAGATAAACTAGAGAAATAATCTATTTTCTTTAGAATTGTATTTGTAGTCGCATTGTCTATTAGACCTATATCTTCACCATTAATAGTGAGTTTAGTTAAACACTCCATATGCTTCAAAACAAAACAAAGTCATATAAATAAAATGTCTAATATGCTTCAATCATAACAAATTCCAAAATGTTTCATACGTCTAAAAAAAAGACTGAATTACAAGTTTTGTCCTTTAAGTTTATACCAAATTTTAACGGATGTCCTTTAACTTTAAAATTGATTGGTTTTGTCCTTTATCTTTTAAAATCTTGCACGTTACGTCCTTTGACACTAACCCAGTTAGATTTTAACTGAAATGTGAGGGTAAAATCGTCTTTCTACTATTCTAGGGCCTATTTTGGTAATTAAGTTAAAGTTTTGGACAAAATGTAAAATTTAAAATTAATATAAAACCCCTTCCCTCTCTCTTAATACCTGCAGCCACCACAACCTACCACCACCACCTGCCGCCGACCACCACCTGCCCGACGACCACCACCACCTACCGCCGACCACAACCACCACATTCCCGACCACCACCCCTTCCATTCCATTCTATGAAACCAAACCATGACCCTAATATAAAGCAAATCAGACCCACAACCACCACCTGTGCGATGACCACCACCACCTGCGCGACGACCACAACCTACCACCACTTGTGTGATAACAAACCATTCCCCTACCCTCCCCTTTCTTGCTGCTCGAAGAAAACCCCAAACCCACCCACAACATCTCATACACAGATCTGTAGAGAGAGAGAGGGGTCGAAGAGAGAGAACAGAAAGGAGAGAGAGGGAAACGGGAAGAAAAGAAAATGAGGAGATGGTGGTGGTTCACGGCGGCGGCGGTGTTTGTTTCATCAGGTTGTCGGCAAACACAGGTATTAACCTGACACAGCGGCGATGGCTGGGATCTAGGGTTCCAAGGGTGGTTTGGGTTATGGTGTATGATGGAGAGGTGAATTGGGTGGTTGTTATGTCATGTAGAAATGGTACGGTGATGGTGTAGCTAGGGTTTTCAGTGGCGAAGGTAGAGTGGTGGCTGTGGTGGTGATGGGTGGTTACAGCAGTGGTGTCGGTGGCAGGTGGTGGTGTCGGTGGCAGGTGGTGGTGTCGGTGGTGCAGCAGGTAAGTTGGGGGGGAGAGATGTGAGAAAGAAAGGGGTATGTGTGTATATATAAGTTTTTATAATTGGGTGAAAAGACAATATTACCCTCCACTTAACGATAAAAATTAACTGGGTTAGGCTCAAAAGACAAACCGTGCAAGATTCTGAAACGTAAAGTACAAAACCAATCAATTTTAAAGTTAAAGGACATCCGTTGAAATTTGGTATAAACCTAAAGGACAAAACTTGTAATTCAGTCCAAAAAAAAAGTTGCTCCCTCATCTCTCGAAGAAATACCACAAGACTCACGAATGTGTTGTATCACAAACCTTAACCAAACACATTCTCGACTAGGTTCACGAATCGCCAATATTTCTGCATGATTATATGACATTGTTTTGGAAAAATAATTACACTAAATTAACGAGCATTTTATTATTTTTCAAATGAGTACCATAATGTTATACAAAAAACGAAAAAAGAAAACGACTTTTCATGTGGTGATTATTAAAATATATACTTAATTTATGTATGAGTGAAGGAAACAGTCGGGAAACATGAAAGATGATTGATTGCGTATCCATAATAAAGATTGAATATATATGTCATTCTTTAACAAATGCTCACTTTATACATTAGAATTGCCTATCATCATCATGACATATCATTTGATACCAAATTTTTTATAATTTTTTTTTCTGAAAAAACAATCTATTACTTATATAGTACACATATTTTATCACATCATATTGGATTTGTTTATCCCAAAACGCTCCCGAGAATAACCTATTTCGGGATATAATCTAGTAAATCAATAAATGATTTTCAAACTCAATCCCCAACGGTTTAAGCTGCTAAAATTATCAATTTCAAAACCTCTAACCTCTCAAATTCCCAACAATTTAATTCTTCTGTTCTTGAAACCCTAGAAGAGAAAAAAGAGGGTTTTTGATTCTGTGGATAGAGTCCCCCATTACCTTCCCTTGTTATTAATCAATCCATTATTGATTGTTCCGATCAATGGAATCCAAGTACAACCTCTTGTTTTCACTTATTAATCAACAATATTCTACTTATTTATATGTTTAAATTTTGAATATTTTTTTTTTATTTTTTTTTTGCAGGAAGCGATTGTTTTGGGGGAGTAGTTCATCGAGTGCAGAACCCGAGGTGATCGAGATTGCTCCTCCCTTGGTTAATCGAACGTCGAATGCCAAGGCCAAAGGGAAACAAAAGGTAGTTTATTATTATTATTATTATTATTATTAATGCTGGTTTTTTTTATTGTTAGTGGTGAATAATAAGTGTATGTTAAGAGAATTGAAGTTTTGTGCTTTGTTTTTATAATGTTAAACCCTTAACCTGCAAATGTGGTGTCTATATGATAAGTTTTGAAATTGAGCAGTGTTTGCAGATGCATGCAACTTATTATTACATTGTAGGAAAAAGGTTTTTTTTTTTTTTTTTTTTTTGTTGTTGTTGTTGTGTGTGTGTGTATAGAGAGAGAGGGGAGGGGCGGTCAATGCGGAATTGACAAGTAAAGAACCGCGTAAACATTTGTATTTTTTAGTTGATTGCATAGTTGTTAATAGCAACCATAGCGCCTGGCTATAGTGATTAGATAAAGCTCATGTGTCTCTATATGGTTGATAGCGACAAATAGCGGGAAATAGCAAGATTTTTGTATTTTTTTTGGTAAAATATACATATAAAATATCTTTAAAATTTTCTTCTAGGATATCGTTAAACATGAAATAGCGCCTGGTATATTTCATCGCTATGGCTATGTAGCGTATCGGTAGCTTGTCACTACCGTCCGCTAGTCGCTATTGACAACTATGGCTGATTTTAATGCATTGGGAGGTTATTAACTTATTATATATACATATTCAGAGGGGCGTTCATTTAAAAACCAAACCAATAATATGTTGAGAACCATGAGAATTGCATAATGCAGTTGTACCTATTGCTTTGAATGTGTAAACTGTTTCTTCGCATTGCTTGTATTGATCTGCTATGATAGGTTGAACGGAAAACTGCGGTTATTAATGACTTAATTTGTCAGGTTGCCTATCATGAAATAATTGATGTCGACTTGGATGAAGACTGTGATGATGTAGTGATCCTTGAAGGGATGGTTGGATCTAATAAAAGGGCGAAGTTTGGTATGGGCACTTCATCGGGTTCTAGTAGTGCTGTAAAATCAGACTCGAAAAAAGTTGAGTCAAATAAGAAAGGGAAGGTATAAGTTTTTTCTTTAAGTATGTTTTTTTTTATCTTGCTTTCGGGTGCTTAATCTTATGAATGATTGATATTTCAATTTTTGTCTGTTTTAGGAGATTCAAGTGGATCCCGGTCATTATCCCAAGGACTTCAACCCAGGAACAAATAACTTTTTTGATTTAGATGACTATGTTTTTGACAATGAGTATGGCGCATTCCAATCCCATTTTTATGACAAAAGTCTCCCTGCTGGAACTGAAGTCCAAGTTCCATTTGTAACTTCAAGCGCACAATTGGAGGCGAGTGTGAGTAAGCCGAACAGGGTGGATCCATTGCCCGCATCCAACATGTTTTCTTCAAGTAAAAAAAGTACAGCTGTACGTAGACAGTCTACCTATTTTGATCCTAAACCTGTTCCAGCGCACTCTAATTTTACGCAGATTGGTAGTTGTAATTATTTATCTATTAATTCTAATACTCTTATGTTATTGGCCAGGATGCTACCGTAAATGGCTCGAGCTCAAAAAGTTCAAGCTCTGTTAAAGGTTCAAGGCAAAGTTCATCTAGAAAGGCAAAGCCTGTTGATGATGAAGTAAAGAAAAGGTATGAAAGTTTCAAGAGGTTTGATACTGTCGTCGACCATTCGGATCATTATTATGCAAACCAGAACTTAGCAATGCACCAGGCAAGTTTGTTTGTGCTTTTACTATTTTGCTACCTTGATTTTTTATTTGTTCAATTTTATTATGTATTTGTTAATTTCATCCATATGCATATCACTTATTTCAGCCACCCAAAAATTGGGCTAAAAAGATACAAGAAGAGTGGAAGATTCTTGACAAGGACTTGCCTGGTACGCCTGACCAGTTGAATCATTTGTTAATCCAATTGTAAATATTAATGAATGTATGCCATATTATATTATTTGTGTTACAGACACAATATTTGTTCGAGTTTATGAATCAAGGATGGATCTTTTAAGAGCTGTAATTATTGGAGCAGAAGGGACACCGTATCACGATGGTCTTTTCTTTTTTGATGTGTGTTTTCCAAGCAGCTATCCTAATACCCCGCCTGTGAGTCATCAACTTGATTTTAATGCATATAAAATAATTAAATTTCAACTTCATGTGATTTTTTTTCTTTCCAGCTTGTGCATTACCACTCTGGTGGTCTTCGCATTAATCCAAATCTGTACAACTGTGGTAAAGTTTGCTTGAGCCTTCTGAACACATGGACCGGGGTGCAGAACGAGAAGTGGGTCCCAGGCACTTCGACCATGCTTCAAGTTCTGGTCTCGATACAGGGTCTGATTTTGAACATGAAGCCCTACTTTAACGAACCGGGGTATGCACATTCAAGTGGCTCTGCGCATGGAGAAAAGTCTTCCTTACAATACAATGAGAGAACATTTATCTTATCGCTCAAAACAATGGTGTATACCATGAAGAAACCACCCAAGGTAAGATTTTGATCATTTTCGCTTGTTTAGTACGTGTGTGTGTGTCTGTAACGGGTGAGATGTTGGATGCAGAATTTTGAGGATTTGGTGATTGGGCATTTTAAGCATCGTGTACGCGATATTCTAATGGCGTGCAAAGCTTATACAGAAGGTGTGCAGGTGGGGTGTCTTGTCAAAGGAGGTGTGCAAGATGTTGATGAGGGTGGCAATAGCTGCTCGGCCAAGTTCAAGCATGATGTGTGCTCATATATTAAGACACTTGTAGCTGCATTTAAGAAGATAGGAGCAAAAGAAGCCCAAGAATTCCTTTCTTTAAGTGACAAGGAAACTTCTTTGCGTGCTGCTGCCGCTGCTGCCCCAGGCCCGGGCCTAATCCCAACCCCACATTCATACAAGCCAACCAAGCCTTCCTACTATTCTCATGGTCATATTCCATTCCCTAAACAGGCTATATCTGCTCCTTATAAACATGCTGCTGCTTATAAACAGCATTGGTGAAAAAGAGGTGAATGTGATTGGATTGTGCAATATGATCTCCAAGCGATATGATTATGCGATATGTATATAGGGGACTAACCTGGACTAACCCTTTTCTTCTGTTGAAAATTTCACTTGAGAAGTATTTCTTTTTTTGGGTAACTTTGATTACAAACGACAGATGAGCGGTTTTGTATCTACTGCGGTTGCAGTTTTGGCTATAACGGTTTTTAAAACTAGCATATTTGATCTGAATGGAGGTGATTTGACAACTCTCTAGGAGGCAAGACAGGAGTTGAAGCAGTTTTGCTCTAGATGCTAAAATGACAATTCAATCTAGTAGGTGTTTAAAGGAGTTATTAAAGTTTAAAATTTTAAAAATTGAAAGATCTAGAAAGCTGAAGTCTACTTCACTAGAGAAGAAAAGAAATAGAAATCAAACTTTAATACAATTACACAAATTAAGCTCGATTTTAAACAAATTTTATATTCTAAAGTATAACACAAATCAAACCTTTTTAAGAAAAAACCAGTCAAATTTACCAATTGGGTTTTATTTTATAAACATATACACACTAGACAGTGCATACACTTGATGAATCTCTAGAAAAACCATTGTATGATGACTCATAGTTACACGAAAAATTTGAAGTAAACTCATAAGTAAAATAGTTGAGAATGAGGCAACTCAAAGTAAAGGTATCATATTTTAACGTTGGCAAAGTATACCAATTAAGGACTTAAAAAAATCCATAATGTTTCATGTTTGATTAGCATATATTTAATTCTGATAAGGATTCAAGTGCATACAATAGACGATGTGACATACAAGGACTAGGATTCCACTAGTTGGGAAGTTGCGGCGATAATGTAGGTTTCGAGACCTGATCTACCAGTTAGAGTATTCATGGTGGTCTCACGATAGTGGTGGTTGTTAAACACGAACGATAGGGATTTAGATTTACTTTCCGACAGTTAGGCAGTCATCTCGATAACCACAGGTGAGGTACGAAAACTCTTTTATTCCATTTAACGGTTCGTATTTTTTTTTAGTGACTGATGATGATTACCGACATAGTGAGGCTGTGATGATCTGATACGTTCCAACCAAGCAAACTGAGACAACAAAGATTGGTTGTGGTAGCTACCGACAACGGAGATGGCCTCTGGTCACCGAAACAATGTAGTAGATGGACATGGCAATGGCTCAAGCGGACAATTATGGTGTGAATGGATAATTATTTTAAAACACATAAAAGGACGAAACTATCCCTGTGTAAATGTTACATTTCAACATGATTAGCCAATTGGATTGAAATGACAACAAATGACAAACATCACGTGTCTAGCTGCAAAAACAATTTTTTGGATAAAACATACAAATCTACCCAAATCTTAGAGACAATTCTAATATTTTACACTAATCAAAGTTCTAAACAGACACTTTCAACATCATCAATAAATAAAACGATACTTTTCAAACCATCAAACGTTACCACGTCATCCAGCCACCAACAAAACACCCACATCGTCTCTGCTCCCTTTGACCTATCTACCGGTTAAAAAAATGTAAATCCTTCATAAGTAGAGGGGTTAAAATGTTAAAATCACAATTTGAATAATATCAAAATCTCTACATATCTTCCCCCATGAACATAAACCCTAATAATAATTCCCCAAACCATTAATTCCAATCGCCGGAAAACCAACAACACCGTCATGTCAACCGACGGTTTCCTATACGAAACCCTATCTCCTCTAACAACAACCGTCGCTTCACCACCACAACCGGCTACCGACACAGCCGGTGACTCCGACGATTACCTCGTCCTGCGTAATCACATTCCTATATCAACAATATCCACTCCGTTACCGGAAACTTCTGCTCCTGATTTCTTCTCTCTAGACACCGTTAACAACGATGACGACGACGACGTTTTGAGGACTCCTACGCCGCCACTTAAACGGTCACGATTAGCTACTCCGGTTATTGTTGTTGATGATGATGAACCGAAGAGGAGTTTGGAAGCTGGTTGGTTTCGTGTTAATTGTCGATTTAAAAGCCCTATGCTTCAGCTTCATAAAGGTCTAATTCTTTTCCTTTTGTGTTTTTATTAATTTTATTTGCTTTTTATTATTTCACATATTTAAAAAAAATTTGATTATGATTAGATTGCTGCAATAATAATTAATATTAGATTGCTGTATGTAATGTGTTCACTTACTAAACGGCATTTTTATTGTTCGTGTTCGTTCGTTAATTTTAGGGATTGAACACGACAACAACAACAACCGTACTCAGTAGATCGTACAAATAGGAAATCTTACCTCTTATCTGTGTGGATAGCGAGGCTGCTTCCAGAGAGACCAACGACTCAAAACAAACAACATGTAAACAAGCCGAACTAGAAACATATTAATAGCACAATAAAGATAGAAGTGGTGACACCATAACATAGTAAAATATAAACAGGTATAGCATTATAAAACATCTATATAGCTGTCATACGGTGATTGTATGCAATATACGCCTAAAGTGTAGGATAATCTAAACCCTTAAGAGAAAGCTAGGGCATCATTTAAGTTGTTAAACTTGGACTAGCGTGAAAACGATTAATCAACGAAAAAATTCATTGAGAAAATTAACTAAAGAGGCTTTCAAACATAAACTTTAACTCACTGCCTTGCATTTCACTATCTATCTGTTTTAATACATGCAATTACAAGATAAAAAACGACACATAACTACCCTTCTCTAATCACTAACATAACTGCAAAGGCTTGGTAAACAAAAGGACATGAAAATAAACCTAATGGAAAGGGTTAAATGAAATGGAAATAAATTGGAGGACCACACGGGGTAGGGACTTGACATGTTGCTGAATTGGATTAATATGGTACACATCGAATAGGCTATTGCCCTTGCATGGCTCTTGTTAAAATACTAAAAAATCGGTAAACTTGTTGTGGACTTGGTTGCTATCATTTGTGTTTTGGTTAATTAGGTTTGCGGTTTAATGTAATCAAGTTAGTTAGGTATTCCATTTGACGTGTGTTAAATCGATTATGATTAGAGTACTGCAAGCATAGTTATTTTGGTGTTAAGTTAGCATGAAGGTAGAATGTTAAGTTTTTTAGTGGTTATTTTGGTTAGGTAGTGAGATGTGTAACATTTGGTTTTTGTTGAGATTTGTTTTCCTATGATGTTATGGTGATTAGAATGCATTCTGGATTAATGATAAGATCTGTTTATTACAGAAATATTGGATTTTTGTGATTTCCTTTCTCCAACTGCTGAAGAGCAAGTGTCACGTAATGCAGCGGTCGAGAGTGTTTCGGATGTTATAAAGTATATCTGGCCTAACTGCAAGGTATGTTGTAAAAAAGATATGAAATGGTACTTGCAGGTCTTAGAAAGATGCATGATTTGATGGTTTATATTTGGTTTGCAGGTAGAAGTATTTGGTTCATTCAAGACAGGGTTGTTTCTGCCAAGCAGTGATGTTGATGTAAGACTGTTCATTTTTTTGGTTAATTATTGGAACATGATGATTGCTTTAGTGTAACAATTATATTATTTTGTTTTCCTAGAGCTAAGGGTGTTATCAAAGTACTAGTTGAGTTTTGCTTGTTTTATATTTATGTTTATATAAGTTGTCATAAATAATTATTATGATCTTGTTAGAATTTATGGCTGCTTGCTGAATTGTAGATGGTGATTTTAGAATCGTGTATTAGAACTCCTCAAATGGGCTTACATGCTCTGTCTAGGGCTTTGTCACAGAGAGGTGTTGCAAAAAAGATTCAGGTACTCTTTAACTCTTTAATATCTGGTAAGCGCGCCATCACTTCCAGCATATCTTTGTATAACTTATATGGATATGTACCATGGAATATATCAGGTGATTGCCAAGGCTCGTGTACCAATCATTAAATTTGTGGAGAAACGAAGTGGTATCTCATTTGATGTAAGGTTAGACATTCCAAAATTTATGTTTTGTTCAATTGTTATGTTTACTTCAGAGTATTATGAGTTTACCATGAGTGCATATATACATAATATATATTCTTTTCAACAGTTTTGATATGGAAAATGGGCCAAAAGCTGCTGAGTATATACAGGTTTGTTTCAACTTTCATATATCTGAAAATAGAGGATACTTCTTTTGATGAGAAAATAATATAAATGTAAGTAACTTTTTATGATCTTGCTAAGCATTTACTACGTATCTGTTTCCAGGATGCTATATCTAAGTGGCCTCCTTTAAGGCCGTTGTGCCTAATCTTGAAAGTTTTTCTGCAACAACGAGAGTTAAACGAGGTGTGTGATACCTTTTAAGCTCTCTTGTCTTATTTTTATAATTTATTTTTTTGTAAATGTATTATTGACAAGTTTTTATCAGTGCAGGTGTATTCTGGTGGGATTGGGTCCTATGCACTTCTAGCTATGTTAATAGCAATGCTGCGGGTACTTACTATAAAGCACTTACTACATGGGTACTTGTTTTTTTAATCATGGGTTTCATGTTCTTGGTCATTAAGAGGCATCTTATATGATCAGTTGTGACAGAAATTGGGTTGAACTTTTATTGTAACTTAAGTTATTTTTCTGTATTTTGGTTTCTGAGGGAATTGTTGTTTTTTTGCTCTATTTGGTTTTTACAGAATTCAATGAGTACCAATGCTTCTCCAGAACATAATCTTGGAGTCCTCTTGGTAAGTTTTTTAAATTTTTTGTTGTATTTGTATGCGACTATGTTCTTATACTTATGTAGAGATCTAGGTAGTCCTAGGGGCTAGGCGCACTCAAGGTGCATAGGGGTGAGCCTTCAAACTCGGCGCAAGACACATAAAATGAGAAGGCTTTTATAAGCAAGGCACACAGTGTAGACTGACCCTTTTAAGGGGTTTTGGACATGTTTAGGCCGTTTAGGGCTAGTTTAGGCTGGTTTCAGGCCATTTTTGGATGTTCCAGAACGGTTTTATAGCTGTTTGAGACCTGTTAAGTGTTGAGATTGACTTTCTGCATATTTTTGCCTGAATTTGCACATGCGCGGCTTGAGACCTGAGTCAAGGCGGTATGGCTGCTTCTGGAGTTCTGGGAATGAGGGCCTTGTGCGTCTTTGATTACTGTGGTTTAGATATTTCTGTTTTTACTTATAACTTTGTTTTTGGAAACAGGTGACTTTCTTTGATATGTATGGGCGTAAGCTTAATACTTCTGATGTTGGTGTATCTTGCGATGGAGGCACGTTTTTCTCTAAGAAGAGCAAAGGGTATTTTTTTTTGGTTTATATGCTTTCTCTTATAAAATTCCCACCACCATTTTTGTTTCAAGAAATCCTTAGGAATTAGTCGTTCTCAAAATGTGTGGATCCTATATCTGTAACAAGGATGGTTATTTGGATGTACTTCAGTTCATATACTTGTTGGGTATTCTAATATGTTTTTCTTCTACTTTCAGGTTTCTAAATGCAAACAGGAAGTCACTGATTTCCATTCAAGATCCACAGGTAAGTTGTTTATCTTTATGTTTGTTTTCGTAATTTAGTATTTAGCTCAGTTTAGTTGTGACTACTTAAATCGAAGTTATTTGGCTTTTAATTTGGTTGCTAGCTCTACATCTTATGAAGGTATAGAACTTTATTAATATGGGTTTTCTGTTTTCTATTATAGGATCCAGAGAACGATATAGGGAAAAATTCCTTCAATTATTTCCAGGTTAGTGGGCGCATTTGTTTTTAACTTTCAGATTGGAATTATGGTTATAAGCAACGTTTAAATCTTTTTTTATACCCAGTTCTTATTAATGCTCTTATTATTAGTTTGCTATTATGTTTGTAACTACACAAAAAAATTGGGCAAAAAAGTGTTGGTGCATAGATTAAATCCGCATTTGGAATGGCATGTTCAACTACACGATAAAAGAATTGGGTGAACATTGTTCCTCAAAACGTTTGAATTGTTATAGCAATTGATCCCTGGCTTTGACCTAGTGTACCATATGAGTTATGACTTGACAACAAGTGTTAGAAAACTATTGAAATGCCTAAACTAACCCTTGCTGATTTTAACTGGTGCACAGATTAAATCCGCATTTGGAATGGCATGTTCAACTCTCACAGACAATAAACTTATCATGGGTCTGGGCCCTAACCGTAGTATCCTTGGTACCATTATACGACCAGATAAAGTGTTGTTGGAACGAAAAGGAGGCCTAAACGGCGACGTGACATTCACCAACCTACTTCCAGGTGCAGGAGAGCCATTGCAAAAAGATTTCGGTGAACACGAGGGGCTTTTTTGTAACTGGAATGTAGATGATGAAGAAGAACCGTTGCCACGTGGAAAGGATGTTGCTGGTGATGATGGCGTCGCTAAAGAGTCTGGAAAAAAGTCAAAGAAGGTGGTCAAGAAGAGGGCAGTCAAAATAAAGAAGGTGACGATTAAGAAAAGAAAGAGACCGTTAGCAGAAACCTAGGATTTGAAGATAAACAACCAACCATGTGGAGTATCCAAGAAATCTTGGTCAGTTTTGTTGATTGTTGTAGACTATTGATCCTTGAGGACAATAGATTAAACGATAGTTTTTAAGGTTTGACTAGATTAGATTTGAGGTTATTCTTTACTTGTACCTTAAACCATAGAAAGTGGTTGACTAATCTTACTTTTGCTTGTTTTGGTGTTTGGTATAAAAATTAAGTTGGAAATTTTGTTTAGAATGTTTGACTTAATTTAATTAGATATGGGATTGTAATTAGTTAAGTATTAATCATCTCTATTTATGTCAACTTTTTAAAGGTTAATGTATCATTTGATATCTTAAGTTTTTATATTAACATTTGATACCTAGTCTTCCAACAATTTGATTATTTGTTTATAATTTGAAGTTTTCTGTCTTTAAACTTTTATCTATAGAATCAACTAATGCTTTATAAAATTTCATGATAAAATTTCGTAAGTCAGCTTGCACTTAGTTAGGTTCAGCGACTAGCACATGCGGCAAAGTTTTGATTTTTAGTTTGCGGGTGATTTGAATGGGTTTGGGGTCGAACCCGGTTTGTGTTGACGGGTTCGTGTTGACCTGTGTATATTTTTAAAGTCAGTTTTTAACATGATCAAGCAGTATGTTAAAAACTTAAAAGAAAATTTGACTACTAACTTAATTTAAATGCAATCGTTTTATATACATTTCATTGTAAACTTATAACTTTAGATTATTAATATGCAAAAATAAAAATTATTGGGTTAAACAAGACGCTCGTGTAAACCCACAAATAAAAGTGTCATGTTAAGAGTTAATGTCTTAATTAAAGCATGATAATATTCATAGTTGTCTGCAAACAACAAGAAAGGTTTGAAACTTACTAAGGTTAACTAGTTAGTTACAAATAAGCAACGGTAGTCCGCCTAATCAGTTTTTATTAAAACTTAAACGTTTTGGATTGACGTGTAATCAGTTTTTATTAAAACTTAAACGTTTTGGATTGATGACGTCAATCCGAATACTCATTATATGCCCATTATCTTCTTCCGTCCAGGTAATGGCATCCCGCTCTAGTAGTCTGCTTATCTGCATGTGTTCACACAAAATACAAATAAATAATATTGGAAAAGCGAAACGACCAAAATACTTGTGCAAAAAGAAATTTATATGAATTGCGGATTCTTACCAGACGCTTACGAGCGTTTGGTTTGTTATTTTCACCATTGGCCCCAACCATTACTTTCAGATAATGAATGGCTGCACCAAACAGATCATTTCATTTAAGCTTTCTGAAACTTTATCACCAGCACTATAATAAAAAGAAACAACTTACATGGTATGCCAGACATAGATTTTAGTTGGGTTTTTAAAAGACGGACCGCTTCCTTCGGATCATAGTTATTTAGATTAATAGAAATCACCTCCCCATCATCTCTACAACCAAAATCATAATATCAATAATATCACTTCGGTTTCCACCCGATATGTGTATATAAATAAATATTTAGTTTAACCAACCTCGTTTGGGTGAGTATTTTAGTTGATTTTTCATCAGCCTCTCGAGACTTTGCCATATAAAAGTGTCCCTGCATAGCCAATCATATTGCAACCAAACACGTAAACATTAAATAAACCATTTAAGCTTTTAAATATCTAACGTTGAAGCGAAAAAACAACTAAAAATTGTGTGAATTCCTACCTCTTCAACAAGCTTTTGTGAACGCTCATAGTTACCTTTTGCAAATGCCTCAGTAGCCTGTCACATATGACAGATCAGAAATGCAAAAATACAAAAACTCGAAACTGTAAAAAAAGACCAAAAAAATCCTGCTTACGGCTCTATAGTATTGTTTCATTGTAACCCAGTGCTCCATAACAGCTTCCCTTAGGGTCTCATAATTATCCTCAACCTCTTCATTTCCTGTTCATCAAACGGCATGCATAAACATTATGTTTCACTCTATTCTATTAAGAGGGTGTTTGGGATTGAGTTTCAAAACAACTTTCTGTTTTGACTTTTGGCTCTTGGCTTTTAAGGGTGAAAAAGTTGTTTTTGAGAAGTTAGAAATCCTGACTTTTGGCTTTTGGAAAAAAAATTACAAATATACCACCCATACAACCAATATTCACAATAAGTTAAGCGAAACACTTAAAAAACAATCTATTGACTTTTTGACGTTTCTCATCCCAAAGCCAATCCAAACACTTTTTTTAAAACTCCTTTTCAAAAAGTCATAAGCCAAAAAGCACTTCTGACCAAAAGCACTTTTGCATTTCCAAACTCAATCCCAAACACCCTCTAAGTAATACATTAATGGGAATAATAAACTTTTTTTAAAAAAGCCGTACCATCCCCATTAACCTCCTTTCTTACAATAGGAGTTTTATGCTCTAAAACTCCATCTTCTAAAGGTCCAGTCACTAGACCATATTTTTTAGTCCTTGGTTGTCTTATTGGAAGGACTGTTTCGAGTCCCAATTCAGATCTTTCGGGAACATTAAATAGGTTGCTAAAAATTTCTTTTTCAAGATTTGACCTGTAAGAAAAGATAATTCACATTTTTGTTAAGATGATAAAGAAGGAAGCTCAAAAGTGAAAGTTTAATACCTTCTTGATGAACTATTGAGTTGTAGTTTCTCTTCAAACTCAATGCCTAGGTCTTGACGTGTATCTATAGACTTGTATTATGAAAGAGATGAAATGACATAAGATTATAAGAATACGAGTTGGTAATAATGTTTACAACTTTATAAATCGTTTTCAACAAATGAAGAAACGACACTACCATAATAGAGTTTAGTAGATCTCTGGCAAATTAACAGGGGCGTTTGGTTCATGAAATATTTTTGAAAGAACTGGAATCTGTCAAAGAAATTGGATTTGGAATAGAAATTTGTCAATAGAATTGGAACTTGTGATGCAATTAGTTGACAAAAAATCATTTCCAATTCCATTTAGCTCCAATGAGCCAAACGCCATCTTATTGATGATGTTTTTCTCTACAAAGTAAGAACTTTTGCCAATGGCCTGATTTCTTACCTAGTCAAACTTGTCTTTCAATGTTACCATTTAAAACTTTCAGTACAATGCCCTTTTATGGACGAAATTATGAACAAGGCATGGTTGTAATCAGGGGACCATTAAAACTCTATTTTGGAACTACAAAAGCTTATTTTATGTATATAACAGACAGCTTAACTAATAGATCTTACTGTTTGGTCAACCGTGCTTGAAGTGGCGCTTCCCAAATCCACAGTGGGGGCTGATATGTTCATCAGTTTCTCCATGCTCTGCATCAACAAATAGAGTAAAATAATCATCGTACGCTTCAACAAAAACAAAGAATGCTGATTCATAAGCAAAAAATATCAACACTGAACCAGATAAGTATTCACAAATTGACATCGAACTGCAATATAGTAACCAAAATGAAATACATGGAAATAATTAAGAGCAAACTTACCTCTTGGACATCATAGCCGCAACCATCTGCAATTTCAAAACAAATTAGTACATTAGCCATTGACGCGTACGATAAAAACAAGGAATAGACATTTAATCATCAACTTCTATATGAAACCCTGACTATTCTACCCATGAAATATAAAGAAGTATCATGTGTGCTCGTCGAAAAGTAAGACAATTTTAGCGTTTAAGTTCTTACCAAGAACTTCTCTGATTACTTCCATGTCTAACTGAAAGCCATCTCCAAGCATCTGAAGCAAAAACATTTCAATATCCCTGTTCATAGTTTCAGTTGGTGCATTATTAACTGATTGTGGTTTCTCAACCCATATCTGCGACGCAGGAAACTCATTTGACATCAACTTCACTGGTTTCGTTGTTTCACAATTTTTTTTAGTTTTAGCCCTAACCCTCCCATAATCAGCACCAATAATACCAGATACCGTACCCACTGATACACCAGAGGTTCTGGGCTTAGATCTAGGAAGAACCGTTGCAGGTTCATTAGTTAAATTTCTCGACTTTGCATAGTCAGCACGATTTCCACTAGAAACCGTACCCACTGCTGCACCAAATGAAGAAGCAGGTGCACTAGTTAAATCATCTGTTGATATGTGTTTATCATTGTTCGAAGAGCTTCCCAGCATACTATAAAGTATATCACTCGCTTTGTTTACATCGTAGCCCGCTTGGCAATACGCGGACGCCATGTCCTCAGGAGATATCATCGAACCAAAAGCTTCGATCAGAAACTCCAAGTTCTTGTCATCAGCATTGGAAAGATTTATGCTGGAAGAAGCTCCTTTCACTATCGTCCTTCAGGCACAAACAATGAATAAACATCATCATTAATAACAGGTAACAAAAACAATAACTTCAATAATTCCTACTTGAATATAATAAAATCAATAGTAAAAGCTTATATCATACTTTTTGTATGAAGATTAACATGTACAAAGATAATAACATCTCAACACCGCTTTTACGGTTAAAATTGTGAGAAATCAAGGAAATTTTAAAGCTTACATCTTCCTTGACCTAGAATACTTTATGAACACCTAAAAAACTCTTTATCACATTTACAATCTACTTCATCTTGATGTGGTTACGTTTACTCAATAATAGCCAATACATCTTACACGTCTCAAAATCTACGAGCCATGTTTCTAAATTTATCTATGGCAGAGTGAGTACTCATCAATCATATTGAAAGATAACTAACAATACCCTTAACCGATAAAGCACAATAGTCATCTAACCAACTCGTTGGAACTACAGGAGCTATTGATGTTCTGATGGAATATTTAACCAGATGCAGTGTGCATGTTACCATCTAATAGCTACATTATAGGCTTAAGCCTATCAATATTTTCTTTATCTAAGTGCAGTGTGCATGTTACTATCTAATAGCTACATTACATTATAGTGCTTACTAGTCTATCATTATTCTTTTCATAATCTATAATCTAGACCTAACAACGAATCTCAAGCCTCAAGTTCATCGAAATTCACTAGCATCCATTTGGTGACACAGTTCCCGAACTACAAAACACCACATAACGTTAACTTAAGTGTAGACTGTAGAGTTATATAATAGAGCCACAAGAATCATATAAATTGTTAGTAAATTTCTGAAAAATAACACTCGGATAATCTGAGAGCCATTCATTACACTTTCATATTAAAACAATTCAATCATTCTCTCAAACTTTTCAACCAAACAAAACTCATATTTCGATCTACAAGAAACAAGTACGAATCCGAGCGTGTGTAATAAACTCAACCAAGCATACACTCAACACTCTCTTAACTTACTTATAACATAATGTATCTAATCAAACACTCTGGTCAACAAGTCAATCCAGATACACTAAAATAATAACAAACAGCATATCAGAGCCGCAATAATAATCACATTAGAAAACACAATCACACAAAACAGCAATAGAGTAAGTAAGTAAATAAGTAACCTAGGGCACAATAAAATGAACAAACGTACACAACAATTAACAGTAAATTATTATTATTATTATTAACTACCGGTAATACATAAAACAAGTACGATTGTGTTAGATCTACATACATGGAGTTGGTAATAATGTAGGCGATGGTTTAATTTCGGTTAATCGATTGATGTTTTGTAGGAAAGTTTGTTGTGATGATAATAATAATAATAATAATGAAGGAAGGTTTGAAGAATTGGATGAAATGTGTAGATTATTATAAAGGACAAAACAGAAGTGAATGATTGATTGTTTGATTATGAAGAAAAAGGGGAACACTCTTCTGATCCTTCCCTGAGAAGTTTCCTTGAGAGAGAGATGAAGGTGATCAAGTTTTCTTTACATGGGTCACTTCCTATTTATATTGTTTTTTTTTTTTGCTACTAGGGCTAAAGTTTTATAAAAAAATTTATCATTTTATGTATCTCTAGAAAGTTATATGAACTTCTTGAAGCGTGATTGCGTGATGCGGTGACAAATATAAACATTGTCAGGGTGAGTGTGGTTTGGTTGGATTGGTTATTATCTTTAACCGAAGCTGAAATAGAAGTTATCGGTTAGCCTATTTTAGTAATTAATCAGGTTTCGACTAATTAGTTAGGTTTATTCGGTTAGAATGGTGTTTTGTGCCAATGATCTCCAGCCCAGCTGGTTTGAGGTGGGAAGATTTACCTCCTTGGAGGGTTCCTGCCCGGGTTTGGTCTCAGGTTCGATTCCCACGTTCCACCAAAAAAAATAACCATTGGGTTTGAAAGGAGAAACTCGTGTGGTTCATATGGGATTCGATCCTGGGCAGTGGTCGCTTTGCAACACGGGATTTACCGCTGAAACACTATTTAAAATAAAAATAATGGTGTTTTGTGGTTTGGTTCGTTTAGTTTTGGTTAATAGCCAAAATCAAACTTGGTCTACAACGTGTGCTTATAAATACATGAGATGGATGTATAAATACATAAATTGGGTGTTTAAAAGCTACAAATATAGAAAAATATGAAGGCTTTAGTTCCATTAATTTGGTTAAACGAGGGTAAAAAAACCGATAACCGGTTTTTGGTTTATCGGTTTTCAATTAATTTAGTTTTTAGTTGATTTCAGTTTGGTTTGGTTTCGTTTAATGATTCAATTATTGCTCACCCCTAAACATTCCTAATCTTGTAACATAGCAACTTTTTTTTTTTACCTATAAACCTATTTTGATTCTATACTCAAATTTGAGAGAATAAAATGTTTGTTTTTATAATATATATTCTTTTAGAAAATATTAACGTACGAAAAAAATTATGGTCACTTAAAAATCATAGGATTAGTTAGTTTTAATATAAGGGGATAAAGTATAACTATTAATTTTTAAGTGTACCTCAATATATTAGAGAAGTGATACTCTGATAGTGTTTATTCGCTAACGTGCACTCCACTACTTTGCTAACGTGCACCAATATTTAAAAAAACATTTTTTAGTATTATTTGGTACCGAGTACGTTTTCCTTTTTTTAGGGATCAACATATGGTACGTGGTACTTGTACCTAACAGATGTTTTGGTAACGGCAAAGTGATATTTTTCTTTATCGTAGATAATCGAACTAATGCTATCTTTTATAGTTTTCTACTTTTCTTAAGGTAACCATATAAAATTCATTGAAAATGGAGTTATTGTAGCAACAAAACATTTCTTCAGTAACGTTAGCATTTCTGTTTTGTTATGTACGGAGTTCGTATTTTTCGTTTTCAATTTAACATGAATAAAATCAGAAAAAAAACCCAAAAGTCAGGGAACAAAAAAGAACAAGCCTCAAACAAAGCAAAAAATAAGCCTCAAACTACTAAGAGGTTGTTTGGGATTGAGTTTGGAAATGGAAAAGTGCTTTTTGTCAGAAGTGTATATTGACTTATGAATTTTTGAAAAGGAGTTTTGAAAAAAGTGTTTGGATTAGCTTTTGGGATGAGAAACGTTAAAAAGTCAATAGATTTTTATTTTTAAGTGTTTCGCTTAATTTATTGTGAATATTGGTTGTATGTGTGGTAAATTTGTAATTTTTTCCAAAGGCCAAAAGTCAAAAGCCAGGATTTCTAACTTCACAAAAACAGTTTTTGCACCCTTAAAAGCCAAAAGTCAAAACAGAAAGTGCTTTTGGGTTACACAAACAACTTATTGACTTATTGGCTTCTTAGAAAAGCCAATAAGTCAATAAGTTGTTTTGAAACTCAATCCCAAACACCCTCTAAATAAAGAAAAAGCTTACGTTAAGTCAAACATAAGCCTATATTAACCAAAAATAAGGGGGTACACCAAACTTCACTGAACTACCTTGATTTTCACCAATCCTGCACAACAATGTCACTCCACTAATTCATTACACTAGAACACAAATTTGGAAGCAACACTACCCTAAACTACACTGAATGTTTTTTTTGGGTTAATAAAGATTTTAATTAAAAATAACATTATATTATATTAATTAAATAAAATAAAAGTACATTAAGTTAACCTAAATTAAATATAAAATTACAAGAAACATAAATTGGATGTGACACCCCACATTTTCAGGTTGTTACTTTAACTTAACTATGTTTAATATGTGCGTTTATTCATAACACTTTACTTGACTAGGGTTACTTAAGAAGGTTTTTCTATATGTTGTAGGGCAATAACATATGTTATATCATAATAACACATGTTACGGTATAAGAAGGAAAGTTATTGTCAAAACACACACACAAGTCATGTACCCCGAACGTTGGTGAATGTCAAACATACATGGTCATATATGTTTAATTAGATGATAGTGGATGTGAATTAACATGATTATAAAACCATAGTCTTTATGTAATTTAGTGGGAAAATCATATTATTTGGCTTATTCACGGGGCTAAGTTTTATTAACGAGTTCGTTTAACAAGAAAAGGCCTCACAAGCCCGTAGTTTTGGCCCAAGGCCCAACATATCCACCTCTAGATTATTATTATTATTATTATTATTATTATTATTATTATTATTATTATTATTATTATAAAAATTATGGGGAACCCCAATCCCCATGCTTGAGCCGTGAACCCCTCCCCCCCCCCCCCCCACCCCATATCCCTCTCAATTTCAATCAACAATCAAGCTTTCTTGTGTAAATTCAAGTTGTGTGGGTGAAACCTTCAAATATCACGTTTTCATTTGACGGTATAAATTTAAGCCGTCGCCGTAATGCGTAGCCGGTAAAATTACTACTTATTAACAAACTATTAGCCCATAAGAAGTAATTCACTAAAAAGCACTAAATGAGTGATAATTAGAAATTTGAGAATGGAGGGTCTTTAAAAGAACTTCAGTTAGTGATTGAGATTTGAACAAATTACATTTGAACTACAAAATATTACAGAGATTCAACTTTTGAACAAATGACTTGTAAGATTTCGATTTTTGAACAGATAACAGGTCATTAAAAACACTATTTTCTCACGTGACTACTAACTAGTTTCTAACCCTAAGTTATACTATCTGCAATGCGTCGAAAATCAAGTCGTCCACGCCACGTCGGAGTCCGCCTAATTAGGTGATAATTAAAAATGGCTCAGTCACCTAACCACTACGCCCCTCCAACCACGTAAGTGTGGTTTACCATTCTGCTTAAGTGACGCCAAGGTGTCGCCTAGCAAGCAACACTTTTTTTTCACACCCATATGTCCACTACGGCCGTCAACCCCATTAAACTTCACTCTTTAAGAAACATGTTTTTTTATTTACTCAACTTATTTGAGTATTTGACAAAACTAGATGATTAGTTGTACATTTCAAACAACAAATTAGACAAAATGATGCAAAACAGCACACAAGATTGTATCTTTCCACTTTTGAGCAGGGGTAGATTGAATCTTATGTGGTTTAACTTCTCTTGGTAAAATAAAACTGTAATTATGATTCTACATTTAAACTGTCACAACTTTTATGTACTACCTCTCACCATATTAACAGGTAAAAATAACTGTAAAAACTGTCCATCTTCACCTTCATTCTCGCTGAACTGGCAATGACGATGATCTCGTAACAATTTCTGGCACAAAACTTGGTGAAGCCGAAGAACACACAGATGCGCAAGGTCTAAGCAGAGGCGCAGTACCAGCACGACATGAGTTTTCATTAGCCACAAGCGAGGAACCTGAACCACCCATCATTAGAACACTATGTGGCTGCAGCTCGATTTCAAGAACCTCACTAGGTGCCAACCCGGCTCGTGGACTATCGACCTCGTGGTGGTCATATTCCTCTACAGATATCACAGTGCTTGTGTCTGTGTGAACCGTCGAGTCATCACCATATATTCCTAACCGCCTTCTCCTTCTTCTTGCTTCCTTTCCCCATCCATGGATTGTGTCTCTTATTCTTTGTGGAATTAAGGCAGCCTTGTAATTTGTACCCATCTGCAGCGCGACATAGAGTTCAGACGAAAATATATATTACATAATATGTATATATTGTTATTTTTCGTCTGAAATTATACCTGCGTAACGAGTGCATAAAGTGGTAGGGTGCTATAGCTGCATAAGAACTGGCCCATAAACCTACATAAGACAAGAGAACCGTAAGGGATGTCGTGTTTTGATCCATTACCCGACCAGCGAATTTTGCTACCTTAAAAAACAAAAGTATGAAATCAAGATCAAACTGAATGGAAACAAATGCATACCCCAAAATCAACCGTATATACACGAGCGTATGGTTTTTGATAAAACAAGAACTATAGCCGAATTGCCACTGCAATAAAACAAGAAAAAGTTTATACATAACTCAAGTTTAACGATCAAATGCGGTTATGAAATTAAGAGAAATTACCCAGAACCAAAAGAACGAAGCTAGCTCAAATGCATTCTGCACAGAAGTTGGTCACAAGTTAAACAGCCATATATAGTAAGATTTTGGATTAATGGAAAGAAACTAAAAACTAACACGTCTTGACATGGTTTAAAAAAACGTTTGAGGCGTGCAAGGCACGCCTCAAGGCGAGGCGCCAAAAAAACGAGTCTGAGGCGCGCCTCATGGGGTCCAGTCTGTACATACGCCTCTAAGGGCTGAGGCGTTGAGAAAATTTGCGCCTCGAGTGCGCCTCAGGGGGTTTAGGGTGTTTTTATGTGTGTTTTTTATGTTTTTAGACTTTTTTGGTCAATTGTTTTATTTTTGATGCATCTTTTGATGTTTTAGACCTATCTGGGTCAATTATTTTATGTTTTATAAGATATATAATTTTTATATTTATTTTTTGATTCCGCCTCAAGCTTACGCCTCGGTTCGCCTCGAGGCTTATACCTCGTGAGGCGAAGGGAAAATGCCTCGAGGCTCGTTTCCGTTCTTTTAAACTTTGCGTCTTGATTATAGGGGATAAAAAGGCGACGCTGACCTGGAAAAGAATGAAATGGATTAAGGACAGCAATAGTTCCGGCTTCTTAAACCAAAAGAGTTCATCTCGAGGCTTTAATCTTGTGTCAGTATAAAATTGCGTCGTTTCAGCGCTCTCTAGTGCCAAAGTAGCAATAACATGTTGCAGTTTTGTCCCGACAAGTAAAACAAGCTGAATAAATACATATGCAATCAGAAGAGTAATATAAAAAAAAACTACAATTTTAATAAGACAAGAAAGATGAGTACTTACGGTAATTGGAATAATGGCGATCCAGAAATAAAGATTTGATCCTGCAAGAAATGTATGATGATCATTGAAGATTGAGTTTCTCGACACAGGTTTGATGCATAAGTTAGTTCAAGTTCACAATACCTACCTTTTACATTAAATAGCATAAAAGCAACCACAAATCCCCAAAGTGGGCCACTGCACAAAACCGAACGAACATAAAAATCATTAACTTTGTGACAGTAATAATATTTATGTAAAGCCCTTGGGAAAATCCCACGTTGGTCGTGAACAAGAGAGGTACTGGGCTCGTAAGAAGTGCCCGGCCTCAAATACCACCAACTTGTTTTGGACGCATTGGTTTGGATGACAAAATTCATTACCTTACTCCAACTATTCTTTGAAATTCTTCTTCCATAGACCGAATCATATAACTGTGAAAATCATATTTTGATGTGAGGTGATGGTTCTGCCAGGAATAAGAAAAACAAACAACTGTGAACAATAATCTGGTGGTACAAGATCTGAGTGAATTTTTAGGCATGTATCAATCAACACGTATCAATTACAACGAACAAATTCAATCGCAAATATTAATTATTTATATTATGTCAAAATTTGGCATACCATGATGAAGGCTTTACGCAGTGTAAGGTAATCTGCACGAACAACCGCACGCCCAAATTGCCGAAAGAAACATATCTGTATGGCGAATTAGATACAAAAAGATTATGCAAATAGAAAGTAAAAACGCGAACTATGCAAAAATGGGAGAGACTGTACCTACCATCCAAGTAAAGAAACCATTCCTAACCAACGGATTTGACGAGTGGAATTTAGCGATAGTTGATTGCCTCTTAAACGTTTCGTTTCTTGATATTTCTGCATTAAGAAAAAATATAAATTATATGCATAACACCATCATTAAATTTAAAAATGATTATCAACTAAATGTACATAAGTAGAAGTATATAATACCAGTTAACACATCGTGTCGGTCCACTTGAGCCTCATCCTCCCATCTCCTCCAACTATGGATCTGGATAAATTACAACAAGCATAAATATTCATGTTCTGTTATCTTTATAGATTTATCAAGTAACTTGGTTTTAAAAAGCGCGAAGCGCACAAAAGCGACGAAGTCTAAAACCGAGGCGCAAAGCGCAAAAGGGGTGGGCTTTTCGTGCGCGAGGCGCAAGACGAATATATATAATTTTTTTATATATGTTATAGGTTTTTAGGGGTAGAGGTAAGGCTGTCTATATCTTACCCTCCTCAGACCCTACCTTAGCTTTGCTAAACTGAGTATGATGATGATGATGAAGATATTATAGGTTTTTAGCATCATTTACCCAAAATATAGATACAAATAAGGTTTATATATGATTTAACTTAAAGGTACAACATTTTTAGCTACATGTATAACAATTTTAAGCACAAAAACACCTTGTGTACGAAAAGCGCTCTTATTGCACTTTTTGGCCAAAAAAGCGCGCTTTTCATGCGCTTTTTGCGCTTTTCGTACGATGCTCGCCTAGTGTTACATAAGGCGCACAGATTGGCGCCTAGATGCGCTTCGCGCTTAAGTGCGCCTTGAGCGCGCTTTTTAAAACCAAGGTAAGAATAAATATACGTATGAAACCTTCACTACAGCAAGAAGCATTGTTAAGCAGCTGTACGACACGTGAGTTACTGCCATTACAAATATAAAGCGGTGTAATTGCTCAAGGCCTTCGTATGATACAAAGGGCTCGTAATCCTGTAAATGAAGAATGGTAATAAATTATATTAAAGGATTTTATAAAAAATACAATACACGAAGTAACGACGGTAGATTAACGTGACTTGCCTTCTTACACTTGTTCATATTCAATACATTCAATATCCTCCTATGAGGATATACAAAAGTCATAGAAAGTTTCCGCTCGTTATGCTCCATTTCTTCGTCAACCTCAGATCGGGTGCATGGAGCAAATGTACCGTCGTAGAATTTTGAGGGGATACAGATATTTGATATAATACTAGAAGTGGCGGTAAGAAGGAGAGATATGAAGCCAAGAAGCATCAACTCTGCGAATAAACATGAAGAACCAAAATATGATGATGAGAGTAACGAATGGCGTATGAAGCATTTACATTTCTTAAGTAAATATCCTAGACTGAAATACCTTCTTTCATTTTCTCGACAGCAGCAAGCAGCGGCTTGCGGTTTGTTTTCTTCAACCACTGGCACGTTGAAACAAATTATCAGGATCAACTAAAAGTCTAAAACATACTATGACTTTTGCAACATACGCAAGTGACACGGTGAGTTGCATATAAAGAAGATTCAAACCTGAATGCAATTACATGTCAAGGGGATTACACAAGAATACAGTTATGTACTTATGTCCATAGTTACAAATTGTATTGTATTAATATATATTGCATAGTTGGTTTGAAAGACGCGCTTGATGCGCGAGGCGCACATGAAAGCACCTCAATTGGTGTGTTAGGAGGGTGATATGTAAAAACACCCAAAAGGATGACTAGATTATGAATGGTTTACTTGATAAAAGGCTAAAATGTAAAACTTATGCACTTTTTCGGTCGTACATATAGCTTATTTGGTTGTGCATAGAGCAACACTTGTGTTTGTGAAGGTCTCAGCTAGCTTTCGAGACCTAAACACCTTGCGCTTATTTTATACCAAGATTGCACACGCACTTGAATTAATCACATGTTTTAATCACACTATCTAAATATGTCAAATAACAAAAGAATGGATATAACTTGATTTTGGTACTCAAAAGTAGAATACCAAAACCCTAATAGGGCTGTAAACGAGTCGAGCCAGGGTGGATTCGAGCTCAAGCTTGAAATTAAACGAGGCAGCTCAGCTCAGCTCGAGCACAAGCTCGGAGTTAAACGAGCCTAAGAACGAGCCGTTTAGAAAATGATTCGGGCATTCGGCTCAGCTCAAGTAGTTTCAAATCGAGCTTTTTTAGCTAGTTTTTTCGAGCTTTTTTTTTACAGAGCTACAAGCCACGAGCTTTTTGAACAACCCTAGTTACTCGCAAAAGTAACAACTTAAGAAACTAAACCAAACACAAACTACTTTATAAATTAGTGTTAATAATAATTCCTAAACACTACAAGCATCTCATGTTAATCACCAGAAAGAAACTAGTCTATTTTGCATCAAGATATTAAAAAAAAAAAACTTACATTGCTTAAGCGGTGAATTGATCTCTCAACAAGCAAAGAAACAACAACAAAGATGGTCAACACTGTAGCCACAGACCATGTTGGAGTCAAAGCCAAAGATCTTGATTCTTCCTGGTCAACCTCAGACGACATACTACTATTCACTTCACCAAATGTTCACTCAATTTACACAAACACAATAATGACCCAATAATGCAAATGCAACACACACCCACTTTTCTTGGAGTTCAATAATAACATTAATAAAAAAATAAAAAATAAATAAAAAGTTACTACCAAATAAAGATTAAGATTTACACTTTCCAACTCAATCTTTATATTTATCTTTACCCTCTTTGTATTTGCATCATCAAGATTGTATAAAAATAAAATAAAATTTTAAGACGAATCTTGATGGTTTCCAAGATACCCAACTCCCTTTTAACTCATCAGTAATAATAATAAACAACACTTGTGGATGAAAAATAATAATAATATATATAAAAATATGGGAGTTTATAGTTAGTTTCTGAGTAGGTTCGGAGAGTGGTCAATAATATAATGTCTCCAACTGGAACATGAATGAAACAGAGTAAGTAGTTCTGTCTTGTGTTTGTTTCTCTCTCATCATGAACTAATTAATATAGAGAGAGAAGGCGCGTACAGTGGAAACGACGTCGCTTTGGTCAAAGGTGAGTGTTTCTACTTTTGGGTGTTTTTGCATAAAGTCATAATAATGCATGAACTTAATATTTTTTTGTTATACAAAAAATGTTTGAATTTGGATTTGGTTTAATTGATGGAATTGCTGTTTTGAGTATTAATTTTTTTGATTTGATTTTGCTAACGCCATAATGTGGAGATTATATAAAAATAAATAGTTGAAATAATTAAGAAGATACTAGTATGTCATGGGGTGTTAGGAATTGATAATTTAAAACAGATTATGCGTTTTGAAAAAGCATGAGTGGAGCTGCTTATATATGGTATTATAAAATGTTATAAAACTAGTGGGTTATCACCCTCGCTAACCTTCTTCCCTGATGGTATTATAAAATGTTATAAAACTAGTGGGTTATCACCCTCGCTTCGCAAGGGGTTTTCAAAGAAATAGAAGGTAAAATTCAATGAGCTAAATCAAGCATTTAATTTAGCAGCTTCCTTGTTTACTTTTTCAATTTTTTTCATTAATATTAATCAGATTTCTTATAAGCTCCTGGAAATCATCTTCTTCTTCAGCCAAATTAGTTATTCTTGGTTCTGTGTTATAAAAAAACTAATTAACATTTAAACGCACTTACAACACAATTCAGACGCACTCTATATATTATCAGACAAAAAAACAGACGCACTTACGTATCATATCAATACACTAAACAGACGCACGTTACAAGCTTTATTTACATCCTTAGACGCACTTTAAACCTTCTCAAAACATAACACACATATATACATCTACAGTGGACGAATGTTATACAATAAAACAGCCAACAAGAAACGCACTTTATCTACTAAGTAATCATGATCGAACCTACAATAACATATAAACGGCATACTGACTATAATTAAACAACAAATATACACATTCAAATAACCTAAAGCGCGTTTGTTATTTAATCAAATATGATCATATTCTTCATAACTTTACCCTGTTTTGTTGCAGTTTTGTCATGGTTTTGTTTGCTTCTTCTTTCGCCTTCGTTATCTGATTCCTTTTGAAAATTTTGTTTTTAAGTGTGTTTGGAGAAGCAATTGAGAAGCAATTTTGAAAATGAAAACCATAAAACGCACCTGATTTTCGTTTTGAAGCCATGTTCTGTTTTTTCTGTTCTTCGTGTTGGTCGATATCATCTGTGTGTGTGTGTGTGTTTTGATTTTGGTGTATAAACCCTAATTGAATGAGACGTGTGCTTTTGTTTCTTAATTTTAGTAACCGTCGCTGATTTGGGTGAATTGGCGATTCAAATTAAAAAAAAATTAAACGCGTTTATATTTTTGTTTGACTAATTTACCCTTGGGTTTGATTTAAACGTGATTAATTAGATGATATGTTCAGTTTTTGATCTAATGGTCCAGATTGTTTCTTACGCTTTTTATGTTAAGAAAGCTTTGTACAATATGTCTTTTCTATTTTTTTTCCCGCTTCTATTATTTCGTCCATTTGTATTCTTATGAAAAAATCTAGTCTTAAAATATTGTATAATTCGTAAATCTTTATTATTAACCATTATTTTTTTACTCAAACCCGAGTAATAGATGAGTTAAACAAAAACGGTTTGATACTTGATGGCTACCTTCCATAATTTTACTCTCATTTATTAAACCAAAAAAAAAAAAAAAGAAGAAACAAACATTGAACTAAGCAAATATACATTCCATCAAATACATTATCTTTATTTTGTTGTAAAGACTTTAGACTCAAATTCCTCACGTCTTCATTCCCATCTGTGCATATTCATGTTCATACAATCAAATGCCGCGTTAATCTATTGTGTTAATGTTTTTGTTTTCTTCTTCCTTTTATTATTGCATTTTTTTTCAATAGATGCATGAAGCTAGTCACATCGGTCGACTTTATTGTATATTCGTTTTTATGATTACGTGTTTACATAATTACATTCCATTAAAAAATATGAAGTTATATATCATGAATGGTGTGACACCTTAGACAAATCTCACATCGCTTGTTATCTTACTTCCACACATAAGAGATGGAAACGTGTTAGAATTCTTACAGCAAAATGGAGACCGAAATGATTGTGAAACAAACAAACAGGAAGAAGAGCAAAATAGATTAACAAACATAATGGGGCTTGTGTTGTACACAATTCCCTTAAAACAGATTCGCCGTCTGTTCACAGGGTACACCGGTTGCTAACAGTGGCTGTAGTGCACTCCCGGACTATCCTACTTGCCTGAAAATTAAAACCGAAAGTACGATTGCTTCTGCTGTGAATATATATGTGGGTGTTTTCTGTGTGTTATTCTGCACAGACTATGCAGTATTTATAGAACACATTAAGCCAATTAATCTGCTGGCTGCACACAGATTAACCCACCAGCACCTGATTCGATGAAGCTGTTGGCTTAATTCTGCAAAAAAGGGTAGGAAAACCCAACGTCATGTGGGCCCGGGTTTTTCAAGCTGCATTCGTCTCTGCAGGTCGTGCGGGCGTCGCGTTGGTTCAAGAATTTTTTTCCCGAACCGGAGCCCATTTTTGCACCCCCTTGCATGCGCCGGTAGGTGACAGAGTATAATGTAACATAAAGAATTTAATTTCTTTCATTTGGTTTCACCTTATAAACTCACTCACTCTTCATCTCCCAACCAATGTGGATAACACCAACTCACATTCACATACAAATTTCCAACAAAACGCCCCACCTCAAACACCATCAACTCATTTTGAACGTATTGATTATGGATAAGATGAGAACACCAGAGTTAAGCGTGTTTGAGTGGGAGCAATTCATAAGCATTCATGCAATGGTCTTGAGAAGGGCTTTGGAACCGAATGGGAACACCTACCCCTCCTATTCAAGGTCGACGAAATGCTTCAAGAATCAGGAACAAAGAACAAAACAGAGAGTTCGAGATACCATCCCGTCTAAATCGGGAACAATTGGAGAGTTCGAGATACCATCCCGTCTAAATCGGGGCTGACGTAATGCTATATAAATTTGAAAGCATACCATGTATACTAATGGGTGATCTCCTAGAAAGTTTGAACTTAGGTAAACAAAAAACAAAATTGTGAGGTTTCTAACAAGAAAAACGGACAATATTGATCGATAAGAAAACTATATTACAACGACCTCTTATTTTGAAAATAGTCAGAAAAAAAGAAAATGGAAGCTGTGGTTGTTATGTCACACTTTTATCTTTTGACGAAATTTAGTGCAAATCAATTATATTGTTCTATCATCTTTTGCTTTATTATGAGCTAATTTGCTTTTCAAACGATCAGGCATCCATCAAATTTCTGATACCTCCGAAAACACACAATAAATTATTAATAAGTTCTAGAAACAGGTCTTATTCGAATAACTATTAAATTATATTTACTTTAATTTTAAATTAAATAATATTTGTGTTTACTGTAACACGTTAGTTTCAAGTTTCAACTCCCATGGTATACTTTAGTCTCACTATCAATAAAGCAAAATCTTGAGATAAAAAGAAAGTGAATGGCAAATATGTATAGTTATTAATTAAAATCAACCGACTAAAACGAATATCAACATTTTCAAAATTAGTCAATTAAAGATAAATAAAACTAATTACTATATTATTATTAGTTCTAAAAATACAAATAAGAAATAAGAAAAAAAAAACTAGAGAAAGCTAAACAAAGATACAAACAATAAAAAAAGCCCAAATAAAAGAAAAACAAAAACCGAAAATCCTAGAGTAGAATAGAAGTAGAAAGGGAAAGTAGAACTCCCCTACATAGATGATGAAAGTAACAAATAGTCGAATACTAGGCAATGCCTCGCCTACGTCTAGACTGAGGCGGTCGCCTCACCTACGCTTAGTGAAGATGATTGCTATACTTGTGTTTGAGCCTTGTCGCCTTGAGGTGCCTAGGCCTCACCATGCCTACGCGCCCGGCTCACCTTTGACTATATAGGATTTTTGTTTATTAATGTTCTAAGGATATTTTTTTGTAGTATATACACACACTCCACCACTTTCCTCCAACTCAAATCCTACAAGTTTCTTGCATGCCAAACAACTGAATTTGGTCCAGTTACCATAGTGATCATATGCTTCGGCTAAAAGGCGAACCCTTCATTAAATACATGTCTATAAGTGCATTTCCCCATAACGACATTCGTGATCTTACATTTGTCAAAATCGACGTTTATGCGCTCACTTAACTCGAGTGCACCCATGTTGGCACAAGCTATAAGAAAGATAACCATGGTGAACTCATCAGGGTCAACTTTTGCATCTTGCATATTCTTGAAAACCATCAAACATCATCGAATATGTTATGCTTTACATACTCATCTATCATTGTAAAATTTTTGTTGAAGCTCAAGACTGAGTCTTGTTTCGCGAGAGCAAAACATTACACAAGCCAGCGTTATGATACCAATTCCTGTTATATTGATTATGATTAAAGAAAGTCATATTGTACAATGAAACATCTTTGTTCTTTGAATCCTTTTGCCTATCAACAAACTGCACAAGTATCTATGAGTGTTTTACATACACAAATCGACTGTACTGTAAGTGTCCACCAAAATTTCAAGATGTGTTTCTAAATAATTCAAAAATTCTATCACCAGTTTTTTTCAACAGCATCCGAGGAGGATATCCTTTTAGCACCCATCTGGAGATGATTAGGTCCTTGCTACGTTAAGAGTATTAAGATGTGCTCAGCCAAACAATGAGATCTACAAGTTGTCCTTGAGCCATTTAAAAGCTCCTTTTACTACAGACCTGCAACCGTATGATAGAAGCGTATGATTAACCTTCAAACGATCCTTTTCCAAAAGTCTTATATATCAACCGAAAGAATCTTCTAGAAAAAAAAAAAAGAATACCCGACGAAGTCTGTTAATTTCTTCAGCGGTTCATCTTGACCTTCTGACCTGTTACTTTCCTCGGCAGCAGGTTCCACTGGAGTTTCTGTGATTTTAGCTGCACAACACCAAATATTTTTAATCCACGGAATCATGAAAAATCTTCAAAATTAACCCTCGTTTCATATTTGATAACCGCAAACATCATAAAAGCGTTCATGCAACACAAATACTTATGAACTGATTATAAGCATTAAACTAAAAGTTACCAGTTTCCTGAGCATCCGGGCGAGAGCGAGGACGAATGGATGCAGGGTTGTTAAGAGAAGCAAGTTCTTCTAGAAGCTCGCGTTCTTGGCCACTAGTACAACCAATATAAGCACACTCAATCTCATTGACTACATGACCTGACTGAAATTTTACTTAATAGTAAGACATATTTCAACGTTTCGAAGAACATACCTGATTTGTTTTGGTATAGTAACTTTAATGGTGAACAAATGATCCCCACGAATGGTCGGTCTATTCAATTTCGGAACACCTTTCTTTGCCAAAACAAGAACATCACCAGGTTGAGTACCTGCAGGGATCTGAAGTTCAGCCATCCCCTCGACTGTCTTCACCTTGACAACCGTCCCCACTATAGCATCAAGATAAGAAATTGAGACGGATGAAAGTAGATTAACTCCATCTCTTTGAATCTCTGCGATTTCTTCAACATCAAGGTAGACATAAAGATCTCCAGGAGGACCTCTGGTCAAAAAGAAAAAAGTGAAACACATACATATGTTAAACTATAAAACAGTAATCACAGATAAACACACGCAGACCAGTGGCGGATCGAGGCCACAAAATCAGTAGTAACGTTTTTCATTTTTTTCATTTTAGTAGCAACGTTTTCCAATTTTCGTAAAAAAAAACAAATTTTCCACTACGCGCGCGAAGTTGAGCCGCAACGTCCGCGACCGCTGCTTCTTCGTTATGTCCGCCCCTGACGCAGACACACACGGAGTCGTAGGAAACATACCCTTTTGGGCCAGCGTCACCTTCGCCAGCAACTCTGAGGATGCTACCCTTGCTGACTCCAGGTGGAATTTTGACTTTGATATCTTTCTTCACACGCATTCGCCCTTCACCAGAGCACTTTCGACAATATTCAGATATCATTTCACCATTCCCATTACCGTTTGGGCATACAGAAACCTATATATATCAATCAATACATATCAATCATGGTTTACAAACTCAAGTGATTGATTACGAGTAAGAAAAAGTACCTGTGAGAACATACCAAACGGTGTTTGCTCTGTTCTCATAACTTGACCTCTGCCACCACATGTGGAGCATACTCTCATCTTGGATCCCACCTTTGCCCCCGTTCCGGTGCATACATCACATGTTTCAAGATGAGAGAGTTCAAATTCCATTTCTGTCCCGAATATTGCTGCTGAAAATTCTAATCTCATGTCGTATCTGTAAACAGTCAAACACATCAAACAGTCAAATGTCAACCTGTTATTCTAACTTTATAGATATAAAGTTTGTACAATATAAAAACAAACTAACCGTATATCATCTCCTTTAATAACAGTAGGGGAACGGCGTCCTCCAAATCCAGACGGGTCAGCACCAGCAAAGCCACCCATACTTGTTCCAAAAAACGTCTCAAAGAGATCAAACGGATTCGTCTACGAAAAAGATAAAAAAGAGGATCGTCAACAAAAGATTAAGTACCAAATTTATTCTACAGTTGTTAGGGTCACTGGGTCAGTACCGCATAAGCACCAGATTGTCCCCCTACTGAGCTTCTAACTCCATCTTCCCCGTACCGATCATACATGGCTCTTTTTTGGTCATCTGATAGAACCTGGCAACCTCATACTTCAGCGTTTAAACAATTATCAAGCTTTGTAACATGATTTCTATTGTGAATTGACCAAAAGAATAATCAAGATAAAGAAAAACAAAATTTTATTAAGACAAAATCACAAAAGCGGCCATTTTTCGAAGTGTGTTATCCCTCTATGGTCATGTCAAACAATTTAATACAAACAATGAGATATGTGAATCTTTGGTTGTGTAACTAATTTTCCTCATCTAAACCCTAAATATTCTCATTTTGTATCCAAATAATCGTACATACGTGAATAGTTATACACACCGGAATCCATACGCGATATGGTGTCATGTAACTTTATGTCATTATCACGGTTTTAAAAAGCGAGAAGTGCACAGAGGCAACAATGTCTAAAATCAAGACGCAAAGTACAAAAGCAGTGAGCTTCTCGTACGCGAGGCGGGAATTGATTATATATGTTATTTTATGTATCTCACAGGTTTTTAACATCCCCCTACCCAAAACTTAGCTCTAAATAAGCTTTATACATGTTTTAACATGTAAAACCTAGAAAAGCCTATTGTACAAAAAAAGGACATGTACATGAGACGTGCGTCTCGGGCCATTTTTTTGCTAAAAAAGCGCACCTCAAATGCGCCTTATGTAAAACAGTAGCCTAGTGTTAGATTGTTACCCAAAGCGCAGCTCTTTGCGCCTGAGAGGCGCAGCTCTTTTTTTTTTTTTTTTCTAATTAATTCATTGTCCCCTATACATACCTCATAAGCAGCACTGATCTCCTTAAACTTTTCTGTAGCTCCTGGTTCTTTATTAACATCTGGATGATACTAAACATATACATATTATGAGTAATAATATACATACCCAATAAAACAGTAAAAACCAATAACACTCATAATAATAATAATAATAATAAAAACAAGAACCATAATTTATACCTGACGAGCCAACTTTCGATAAGCAGATTTAATATCTTTACTACTGGCAGACTTTGGAACACCAAGAGTGGAATAATAATCAGAAGCAGCGAACACCAACACCCCTCTACGGCGATTACTGTGAAACTTATTGAATTGTGATGACGAGGACAAGAAAGAGATGCAGCAGGTCTTGTAAGTGTTTATGCCACGTGTGAACAGAAGGGATGACGTGGATGATGGAGAGGGAGATGGGTTTTGAAGGAAGTTTAAGGAGGATGAAGGGATGAGGGTGAAAGATGTCGCCATTGTTGGTTGTTGGAAGATGCAGTATTGCAGACCAGGTGTTTCGATGAAATGTTTTGTGTTTATGAATTGTAAAATGTATTGTATTGTATTGTATGATGATTGTAGAGGAGAGAATTGAGTAGGGAGTGGTGGGTGGAGGTTTATATGGAGAAGAAAAGACGTGGTGAAGAGATGATCATACAACGGGTATATACGTCCAATGAAGTCGTGGGAAATGACTGCATTATTTAACTACCAACTTCAAATGCGAATTTAAAAATATTTTAAATTAACGGTAGAAGGGTATATCATATATGGCATGGAATGGAATGGAATGGAATGGAGCAGGGTGCAAACGAGCCGAGGCGAGCGGCTCGCACTCGGCTCGATAAAAAGCGCGAAACGAGCAGAACCTTATTGAGCTCGAGTCGAGCTTGAGCCTAAAACAAAACTCATTTATTTATTGAGCCCGAGCTCAAGCATGGAATGTGAAGCTCGTTAGGCTCGTCGAGCCTTATCGAGCCCAGTGTAATATTAGTTTTTTTTTAATATTTAATAATGTTACCACCCATTTAAAGTTGTTTAGTAAACGAGTCTCGAGCTCGAGCTTCACTTATTGATTTCACGAGCCTAAGCAAACTATTATTTATATTATTTTTATCTAATACATTAACTAATTAATAATAAACGATCCGAGCCCGAGTCGAGCTCGAGCTCTTATAAGTTGATTGAGCTTGGGCCTGGTCGAGCTCGGGCTCGGTTCATTTGCACCCCTAGAATGAAGCTCCTATGGGTTTTATTGCGTCACAACATCGACAATGTAATGGAATAACGTCCCTTGGATACGGGCCCACAATTAACACCCATTATTCTAGTGAATGGGATGGCTACGGATCAACACCACCCCCCCCCCTCGAATGGCACTCAGGTAGCTGAGGGATGGCGCCCCATCTGGACAACCTAATGGTTATACAACTTGATAAGATCATGACGCATCATTGGTTATCCCATTCGGGAACTATTCTATTCGTGGTAACATCGCTGACGATTCCTAGGGTATTACTTGCTGATATAGTAGGGTATATTTTGAAATAACTCTTAAATTGTATAATTATATAATATAACAAAGACGTAGCTTCTTAACAATAGTTTACTTCTTCCTCTTTGCATTATTGCCACTATAGTTCAAACGGTTTTCAAGACATGGTAATCACATTAATAGTTGCATTGACAGTTATCTTCAGTCTCAAATCTGTATTGATAGTTACATTGTAAGTGGTAGTGACAATTCCAGTAACAATTACATTTCTAGTTCCATGCTTCTTAACAATAGTTTACTTCTTCCTCTTTGCATTATTGCCACTATAGTTCAAACGGTTTTCAAGACATGGTAATCACTTCCCCTCTATGAACACGGACACGGTAATCATTTCCTCCGCCACCGTCGACGTCCTACCTTCTTACTTCTTTTCTCCACCTTCGAGCGGGGGATCTACGGTGGCCGCACCAGACCCTAGCGCCCGCACCAACACCACCTCCTTAACTTTCGTGGCGTTGGTCTCTCCCAGGTTCACTTCCCCTCTCTGTTTTCCTGTATACACATATATGCACACTGTAAGTTATCATTTTTCAGCCGTTTGTGTGTGTTTTTTTAGCCTTAAAGAGAATTGGGGTGAAGGCCTTGGAGATAAGGAAGGCGGAGCCGTTGGAGAATATGAGGTCGCTGATTATTCCTGGTAATTAAAAACTACCATCTTAACTTAGGAGATGCAATGATGTTCGTTTGTTATGATTTAGAAAAACCCATACCCTAATATATGTTGAGAACTCTATTACATGTCATTTTTGCAATCCATGTGTTCGACGAAAGTCCTCTATGAATCTTGGTTTTAAAAGCGCGCCACAGGCATGAATACGGATAACCGGTGATAGTAAAAATTGCTTTTAACTATCGGTGAAGACTTTATATATGATTTCTAGCTCCCTGAAATGCTTTATTGAGTCATGATATCAACTTCTTTTTTCAGGCTGCTAAAATTCTTTCAAATATGTTTGTAATGGGCTATGGAATCGTGATTAGGGGAATGGTTCAACCGTATCGTCAAGCAGTGACCACCGATGCAACGCTTTACCATCATTAGTGACCACCATACGTATCATTGGTTGGTGTTCTTGATCTATTTAAATATTGCATCCGATTTGATTATTATGTTTCATATATCCACTGTTTTTGAACTATATGTTGTATGTCATTTTTTTACATATTAATGCTAAAAGTTACTTTCTTCAATAGTTCATTGCCGTGCAATGGAATGTATAAGGAGGTGCAGAGTAGCAGACGGTGAATGAACAAGGTGGTTAGCACAAGGGTCATTTATGATCGAGAAAAGTTTTGGTTCCCATATTTTTTTGATATTCATTTTATTGTTTTGTAATATGTTTAGGAGAAAACATCAACCAACTCAAAATTATGAAACAAGTTTGTTTGTTTTATTTTTTAAATGAGCAAACTATGATTTAAAGATGATTTGAAATAGGATTTAAGCAGAAGGCTTCTTATGGTATAAAAAGTTGCACCAATTTTGAAAATCTATGTAGGCAATCTGGCATGGCAAGTGGATAACAACCAACTTGAGCAGATGCAGGGGTCATTTTTTATCAAGAAACCACACGTTCACATGATTTAGAATTTGTGACGATGGCAAGTGAGACAGAAATTAGCGATGCTATTGCTGCTTTAGATGGACACGTATGACACTTGAGGTGGCAATAGAAATGGGCCGGGTTGGTGGTAATGGGTCATTTGTAGCCAAGCTAGAAAGCACCTACCCATACAATACATTCAGGTGACTTTCAAACCTACTATTGCTTACTGAATATTCTGGTGCATTCAGGTTTATATATAACCTTGCATATTCAATCAAAAACACCCAACTTCATCAACTTCTGTTTTCTTCTCTACTATCTTTCTTCATTTGATATTCTTGATCATATGTGGAAGTTATTTTAGGGGACCTAACAAAGTTTATAAAACACTTTGTTTTAGTGCGCCACAGCGCGCGTATGGTTTAATGCTAGTATAATCTTAAGATATGTTGTTGAACTCTTAATATATACTTTTAATTTGCATGAACTTTGAATAGTTATTTTATATAACACGTCTTTTTATCTCTTTGGTTGTCATTTAATTTTACTTAAAACTTACATTCAACTTTCTTAAAACAAACTAAATACGCAAATGGCCAATGATGCCATGGCAACATGGTTGAGGTGGGAGGGTTTAACACCATAGGTGGGTTCCCGCCCGGTGAGGTCAAGGGTTCGACTCCCACTGAAGCAGGCCCGGTTAAGACAATGCATGAGGTGGGAAGTCACGGGTGAGTTCTTAGCCGCCAAAAAAAAAAAACTAAATACGCAAATGCATAAAACAAATCCATGGAATTCCAGTATAGTATTTATTGAAAACGAAGTTGCACTTATAATACAATATATTTGATATAGTAAACTATTTTATGGTCTTTGATCGATGTAAAACACGTATCAGTATCCTTTTGGGCATATCCTGACTTTATTTATCTGGTTCCCTTTTGGTTGTCTATCTAATACTGTCGGTGTAAACCGTAGTTTCAGTTCACCTCTCAAAATACGTATTTTTAACCCATTTACTTTATTCAATTGTACTCCCACATGCATATTATTGAAACCCAAAGAGTTGTATTCAATTTTGGTATTGTAAAACTATACAAACTACCGATTACCCGGTACCATAACGAACCGAGCCAAAACAATATTTGTACCATAACGAACTAATACTTACCAAAACCAAATTCTCGCCAGTATTGTGCAGGGAATCACACTATTTGGCACTAAAAATCGAAGTTAAAATTTTGGTAAACAATTCCATTTGATCCAATCAATTCAAGTCGTTCAGTTTCAAACAATTAGATTGAACTCACATTATAAGTCTTATAACTAAACCAAATTTCGGCATTTAATTTTGAAATTGACAAAACCAAGTTTGAGAAAGAAAAAAAAACCACTCATGGGGCTGTTGGTATCGTGATCATGTCTAATATGAAGCAGAAGAAGAAAACAGAAGTTGATTTCAAACTATAAAACCGAGATCGTATACTCTTCAAACTCACAAAACAGCAATTAATCATGTTTATAAGATATAACAGATTATAATCTACTTGCCATTAATCTGGCACATGTAGACCTCTCCAGACAAACGATATTTATAGAGCCAAAAATCTATCCGCCACAATACAGTGAAGCGCGCCATTTTTACCTCTTCATTAGAAGATATCAGGATGGAATCGTCCAGGAATGGAGTTGTTTCCCTGAGCTTGTTTTAGATGCATTGTTAATGCATAGTTTATTCACCTGGAAATACCAACAACATGCAACTGAGGTTAATCTCTATGCATGTCTTTTCCTTTTTTTTTTTATTTGGACAGTTTATGCTATATGTGGTATAAGAAATTGCAAATAGTCAAGTTTATATGAATGAAAGCGTATATAAACGTATGAAAGCGTATAATAAAGTTGTAAGGGGAGACCTCAAGTGTCCTCAACTGCTCTTGATATTGGGATAATAACTGCTTCAACTGCTGCACTTCGACAGTCCTCTCGTCATATTCTTTTTGACGTTCATGTTGAATGGCTACAGCACGCTTCAATATCGCATTCTCCCTTAGAAGAACTTCAATTTGCCCCTTGAGGACCATATTTCCTGAAATTAACAGCAAAACCAAATAAGATAGTTGCAAACAGTAAACACAAAGACACACAACACATGTGCGTGTTTTGGGAAAGGCGGGCTTGCCTTGTGAACGGTTTCTGATGCGTCACCAACAGCACGTTCGGATATTGATTTCTCCAAACGTTCAAGTACATGCATGGCACGAAGTCTAGCATCGTCAATGCTGGTAGCACTTGTCATCTCTGTGACAAACAATTCCACCCATTCGGCACCGTTTTGGGGGATATTTTGATTATTTTCACTAGCTGATGATTCTCCAAAGAAACATCCTCACTAGCAGTAACAGGGCCTGCACTTTCAATTGACGAAAGAACCTTGTCAAAGAAGGAAGCAAGATATACTGATTCTGTTACCACACTACCATATGAAATCTTGGCAAAGAAAGAAGCAAGAAATACAAACCAATGCTATAATCTGATATCAAACAGTGAAGGATAACCTTTGTAATGAAAATCAAATGAATTACCTTTAAGAGATATTGCATCTGTCTGTGCAGGTGAACCTGATGCCCCATCAACATATCCAAGAGAGAGCTCATTAAGACTCTTGATGGCAGAATCTAAATCATTTCCACTCTTTTCTAGTGCTTCTTCCAGAAGCTGAAAACAGGGTTATTAATTTCAATTAGAATACATCTTTAGGTATAATGACAGTAATGTATTTTTCAACAACTCTAGATATTAAAATCAACGTGTGTTTAATTGTTTAGACATTAGGCTTGACATTGACAAAATCACACAGTCTATCGTAAAACCTAGTTCAATTTAGATCAGACAATACATAGGCATATACACTGCAAATGAGACATATGTATGCAAAAACACCAGTAATATCACAACGAATCATAGTTCCACGAATCATAGTTCTTACAACCATATCTATACAGTATACACATACAATTCCAACAGTAGATTGTTTTCGTACTTTCGTTCATGTATTTTAAACGCTTAATCGATCCATGCGTTTTATCTGATGATAGTAATGTAGTTTCAACAACTTTAGATATTAACGTCCACGTGTGTGCACTTGTTTATACACTAGGCTTGACATTGCAACATGTATTTACTGAAAAATCACAACACCTGTCCTTACACTTCAATTCAGATCAGATTATACACAGGCATAGATAGACACTGCAAACGATATATATGCAACAAAAACACCACTACCAGCAATCATTAACTATAAGTCTATAACTACATATCAATACACATTTAATTCAAATTTCAAACAATAGATTTGTGTCATTCACGCAGTTTAATCTCAATCCACATCAGATGACACACAGGCACAGACACCGCAAATGACATATATATGCAACAAAAACACCACTATGAGAAATCACTACTGCAAGGGCTATTTGGTAGCCTCTTAATAATCCATTGAAACGCTACCTCTAAATCAGTTAGCGTCAAATGTGTTTGGTTCATTAGAAGGACACCTTTGAATCAAGCAGCAGGCTTCTTACTGGCTTAGCACTTAACGAGTTAACGACACTTAATGGCTCAAAGGTTTCCAAACAACTATATCTATATACATTCATTTCAACAATAGATTTAAGTCATTCACGTATTTAAAAGCTTAATCGCAATTCGTACCAGATGATACACAAACACTGACTGCAAATCACATATATATCCAACAAAAACACTACGAACAATCCTTCCTATAACTAATCATATACACTATGAATTCAAACAACAACATATTAACATCATTCATGTAATTCAAAAACCTAATCGATCTATACGTTTTATCCGTAACACATACGATTGAGAGAAATGAAACACACTAACCTTCTTATCCATATTAGGAAAAACCGATCGAAGCTTATCAATAACCGACGGCGACGGCGGAGAGTTAACGAACGATGAAAACCTAACCGGAGAAGTCGAACTAAAGCAACGAAGCTTCTTGGAAGCAGGTGGAGATGCAGAATTTGGAGGCGTTTGTAGGTCGTCGAAGAACGATCTCTTTCCACACACAATCGCAGACATTTTTTACTCAAATAAGTTGTATTCAGACACACAAATCTGGTTTTATAACAATTAGGATACAATTGGATTGAATTGGATTGGATTAAAAATATGTAGGGATTTAGGGTTAGGGTTTTGGGTGTTGGAGAAGATGAAGATGATAATAATATTATTATTTGGTTTTTTGATGGTGGAATAGGCGATGGTGGTTTTGCAGGGATGTGAATGCTACGCATGTGATAAAATTGTTATTAATTACTCCGTAGATACATAATTAATAAACGCAGCGGAATGGTTATAAAATTTTGACACGAAAACTAACCGAACAGGATCTTGTTACAAAAACATACAAACACGGTACTAAATATTATTAACCTACCAATGAGATAGATATACCTGAGTGATTAATAATTAACCGTTTAAGACACTGAGGTACAACGAACGAGTGCTAGAACCGAACACGAAACGAAAGGGTGCATGTGGCGTTCACGAACAGGAGCGGTACCTGTTGAATAACAACCGGCTGCAGCCTTGTCAAGGAGACAAAGACTGCCTTCTTTTTGGATCGAATGAATGTCAAAAAGAACAAAAGAAATTCAAAATTCTTTCGGCTGTTATTGGAGTATGTAGCAACGTTGGGGTTGTATTCTATTTTACCTTCTTGGTAATGTGTGTATATGTTAAAAATCATATGGCAGATCATCAATTCAATCAATATATATATAACACATTATCAAATCATCATTAGAATACAATTGGTTATTAGATAATTATGAGTTTAAAACAATCATTATCTCATTATCTAATCACATTCTAATCCCTATCGGGCCTCAAACTCAATACACACAGATCAAGTC